>CM037854.1:220283056-220304732 GCA_021234595.1 Delia radicum
AATCATGCTATAAACACATAGACGACTGCAGCTACACGACTACAGCCTGTCAAAAATAAAATACACACGTTTATATGAAAACGATTATTTTGGCACCAACACAACTACACGGCACCCGACTACTTTTGCCGCTGTAGTCAACTTAGGTTAATTTCTATTTTTGTTGGCTGCAAAACAAAATAGTGTTGACAATAAAACAAAATATGTAACAAATTATGCTTAAAAATATTTTATTTTGTTAAACACAAAAACGTCGCAACATCAAATGTATAATGCATTAATATTCAAGAGGGGTTATAAATTTATTTTCACGTTATAATAATGTATTATAAATAAGTAATTGTATTTTAAGTGAACTTTATATACGTGTCTACAACCAAGCATGTTGTTCTATTTTAATAAAGAAAAAAAAGATGTAATTGGCGCTACTGAAACAAAAATGTATTTGTATCAGGGATGTTAAATGGAGTTTTCAATTTTGTACCAACATCCAAAAAAAATTGTACTTTTTGGACGTTGACGGTACCATTTTTTTTAAATTATTAAAACAACAAAAAAAAAAATACATAAAAATCTCTTGTACAGAAAAAAGCAAAACCTTCCAATAACATACATTATATGTATGAATAAAATAGGCATAAAAAAGTCTTATGAATATATGAGACCAAATCATGGAATTATTTGTTTAGTTAATAAACTATGGAATTTCTACATCATAGCAGCATAAATTGTCGCTCTTAACCAATCCTTAGTCTGTATGAGACTTGATAATGTTGGCTAGTAGTCTGTTTCTTTCCTTAGTTTTATTATATTTTGAAAAGAAAAAAACTCTTTCCACATTTGCAGACCAGTGTGGAATGGATAAAATTCCAGCAACGACTAGAAATGTCTGGAAACATATTGACATTCAGTTCTTTTGAAAATTAGCTACTCCGACCAAAAACTACAAACGTTTTAATTTTTAACGACTTCAGTTAAAAAAATTTTAGTTTTTACTCTGGCTCAATAATATTTTACTAAGAGACAAGAATGGAGCAAAATTAATGATTAATCGGTTTTTGTTAAAGTTTTGCCTATTATGAAGGCTAACTTTCTAAAACATTGGGTTCTGATGAGATCTTTAACCAGATCGAAATACTAGTATAAACCTAGCTAATATGTTTGATTTGCTTTATTTTTGCAAGTATACGGAGGTTGAGAGCTCCTTCTAAATTCAACATATATAAGATTGTTTGGAATTTTCTTTCATTTCTTTAACAATAATTTAATTTCGTTTGAGTTTGAATTTTAACGTCTTTTTCAGACAATTGCAGTTAATACTATAATTAATATGCAATTTATTTAATTTAATTGTGAAAGGCGTGGTAGAGAAGAATGAGTGTATTTTTAAAAAAGCATACTACATTGCAAATATTCAATTTTTTCTGAATCAGACTGCGCAGTTTCTGGTATTGAACGTTCGTCAGTGACCCTGTTTTTTTTTGAATTTTGAATAATGTAATATTTGTTATGTTTTTATTTGTTCGATTGCGTCTATATGAAATTTTTCTGTGCAATCACTGACCGTGGTATAGATAAACTGATTTCTAATGCCACATGCACTCGCACTACACGTTAGACAGAGCGCTTTAGCCCTCTGAGCTATAGTTAGGTCGAGTTTGTTGTGATTAAAACTAGTTTTATTCAATACACGGTGTTTTTGTTCTTGCATACATAATCTCAGAAGTACAACTCCAACAACACAACCAGTTCTATTTTTAGAAACTCACCTCACTCTAATGTCCACTGTTTTCACATATGTTATAAGTGATGCCATATCTATATATCAATTTTCACTTCTTCAGAATTTTAATAAATTCAAAATAAAAGTGAAGTTGGCTGCAACAAGTGTCAATATATGTAAGAGCTGCCAGATAAATTTTGTAAAAAAATCGTAAATTTTTAATCGATATTAAAAAAAAAAAAAATTGCCAACTTTATTCTTCAAAATCCTTAAATGATGATAAATCGTAAAATCTGGCGGATATAGTCGCATATATTTTGAAGAGCTCATTACATAAAACGAATAAATGCAATGAAAAAGGACACAATAACAATTTGTTTGCTATACTAAAAATTCAAAAAAGGGGAAAAATTAAAAATGTTTAAATTGTACCAAATGAGTAGCGGTAGTACCACGGTACTTTAGAAGGTCAAAATGTACCAAACAAAGTACAATTGTACCAACTTTAACATCCCTGATTTGTATAAAAAACAGCTATTGATATTTTTTAAATTGAATCGTGATCAGCTGTTTACTATGCTGCTGTCGTTTCCAAAATAATAAGTAGCTGACCACACGGCGACGATTGCAGTCAACGGCATTTTGCAGTCGTGTAGCTCTGCAGTCTGCTGTGGTCTATGTGTTTATAGCATCAAACATTAAACGAACAAAAAAAAATCCAATTGAATACATGCCAACACTGAACAACGACTATTTATTCATTGGGGTTATAACGTTTTACTTTTTTTTTTTTTGCAATATCAAATTTTACCTTCCGTAAAGTCTATAAAGAAACATAATATTACTTTTTCCGCTGTTCTCAAAAAGATCCCGCATAAACCTTTTAAAGTTCGGAATTCAAATCAATATCAAACCTTTATAAAAGACAAAGTACGGTCTTTCTTACTCCGTTTTACATTTTGTTTTTGTTTTTAAACAAAGCAAGTGTGAAAATAAAAAGGAGAAAAAAACAAACAACGTGTATTGAATATATACCAAATGTAGACCTTGCACATAACAACAAGTTTTCAATTTATTTTTGATCAATGGTGATAAGCTTTAACTTCGTGCTCATGTATTAGTTCTCATTTAGTGAGAAAACTAGTTTATATGAATGTTTGATGTTTTGCATGGGATTGTGACTTCTTCCACAACGTGTTCTGATGATGGGAACCTAGAAAATTCCCGAAATAGATTTCGGGAAAGTGGTCAAATTAATAAATTTGAAAACAAAACTCTATAGATTATTTGTTAGGACAATATCATAATAAAGAAATATAGAGTATGGCCTCGAACTTGAATAATTTTCATTTTCCTTCATTTTCATTTTGCCAAATTTGTAAAGTAATTAAACTCTAACGTCCAGAAAATAGTAAAATCCAAATAACTGGTTCAGAACAACTTATACTATATTATAACAGGTTCCAATTTCTGTTATAAAACCTATCCTTGTTATGTGGAGTTTGTCCTATTTGGAATAGGTTATTTACCTGCAAACAAGAACAGGTTGCTTTAGAACCGGTTGTAGAACCAGTTATAGAACTGGTTCTGGCACAATTAAACCTTACACTTTGACTCTCAGGAACCTGTTCTAGAACCGGTTCCATGTAAGCGGTGTTAAAAGAAGCTGTTCTAGAACAGGTTCAGAGGTTATCCGTTCTACGAAATTTTGGTGGGGTATTATATATTATAACAGGTTCTAATTTTTGTTCTGCAACTGGTTCTTTTTATATGGAGTTTGTCCTATTTACAATAGGTTCGTTCTTTACCTCCAAACAAGAACAGGTTGATTTAGAAATGGTTCTAGAACTAGTTATATAACTGGTTCTGGTAGAGGTGACAACTTACATTTCGACTTCCAGGAACCTGCTCTAGAACCAGTTCCATGTAACAGGTGGAGAAGTTGTTCAAAGAAGTGGTTCTAGAACAGGTTCAGAGGTAATCTGTTCTAAATTTTGCAGGGGTATATTAATAAAGCTTTTAAATTTTACGATTTTTGCCTACATATTTTAATAAAAAAAAATTTATGCGGCTTTCCACGTAATGGGGCATTAAATTTTGTATAAAAGCGGGCACATTATGTGAACTATTAAAGCCATTTGTGCAGTAATTTTGGTCCCCAAAATGCAATTACGTAAAAACTTTAAAAATTGCACTATTAATGTACTACTTGAGACAGTTTTTTGATTAAAAATTTGCTCAAAAAGCGATTTTTATTATTAATATAGTATTGCCGGTCACATGGTGATAGGTAAACATTTTTTAAACAAAAAGTTATAACCCTACTATTCATGTAAAGAAAAACATGGAAAAAAATTCTTAAATAAATATTTTTTACTAATGAAAACCTATATAAATTTTTTATTCGCCTCTATTCTTCACCATTTTGTTGATTTTTATGATTACAGATGGCTGAAAGCAGCATTAATAACGGTGCAGCTGGCGGTGGTGGTGCTGGCCGATTGGCTGGTGTCTTATTAAATTCACAAAGTGGCGGCAATGCTTATGCTGGTATTGGTGGTGGTGGTGGTGGTGGCACCGGTTTAGGTTCATCATCTTTGATGGCTGGTAATGGGCCACTCATACCGTGGGGTAAAACACTACCAACAGAAATAGAAAACTCATTGCCACATTTACCAGTTGGCTTCGTGCCAACGGATGGCTCATGGCAAATTGTAAATGGTACACGTTTTAAGTTTTTTGTTTTCTCTGCCTACTATGATCGGCGTAATGGTTCGAAAATGGTACGTGTTATTGGTGCTACAAAAACTAGAGGACCGGAAAGAGTATGGTGTAGATTTTGGTATGTGGCAAAGAATGCAACATATGCGGGTAAAGTGGGAAAATCTAGTATGAGAGAAAAATATAAATCTGTATCGGTGATGGCAAGGGTTAAGGTGAGTGAATAAATTTAATTTAATGAAGAAATGTATAATTAGTATACTAAAGGGTCCGCCAAATAACTTTTTTTTTTGAACTCCTGAACCAATTGGACTTTGTATGGCGTCATACCAAGGTCTTTATGCAAAATTCGTCTCAATGATGTCTCCGAAATGTTCAATTGTTGAGAACGATGGTGAATTGATGTTGATGGCGCTTCACGCACACTTTCTGCCACAGCAGCAATATTCTCGGGTGTACGCACTGTTTTTGGCCTTACACGCTTTGGTTTATCGATGCGGATGCCAGTTTCTTTCACTTTTTTCACAAGATAACGAACATACGGACCATATTCGTTCAGCGGAAGGATAAAACTAATTATCTGTCAAATCAGACATGAGCTAAGTGCTACCTATTCACGAAATAAGCACTAGTTGAAAAAAAAAACGTTAGATGGTGGACCCTTTATTTTACAAGATTTTTCCAGGACTTCTACGTAATCATTTAAAAAATGTGTTGAATTCTTTAACATTAACACAAAATTGTTTGTTCCAAAAGAATCGGTTGTAAAACTATTTCTATTCCGTCACCTTCTATTCTATTCCTTGTGAGAAAAATGGATTTTTCAAAGACTACTTAAACATGTAAAAAATGTGTTAGATTCTTTAACATTTTGTTTCAAAAGAATCGGTTGTAAATCTATTTCTATTCCGTCAGAACACATTCCTTGTGAAAAAATGGATTTTTTCAAAGAGTTCTAGCTGAACATGTAAAAAATGTGTTGGATTCTTTAATATTAACTGAACAAAATTTTTAGCTCCAAAAGAATTGGTTGTAAAACTATTTCTATTCCGACACAACTCATTCCTTGTGAGAAAAAGGGATTTTTCAAAGACTTTTACTTAAACATGTAAAAAATGTGTTGGATACTTTAACATTAACAAGCAAAAATTTTTTGTTTCCAAAGAATCGGTTATTAATCAATTTATATTCCGTCACAACCCATTCCTTGTGAGAAAAATTAATTGTTCAAAGACATCTACTAAAACAGTTAAAAAATGTGTTGGATGCTTTAACGTTAACAAACAAAATTTTTTGTTCGAAAAGAATCGGCTGTAAAACAAAATCTATTCCGTCACAGCCCATTCCTTGTGAGAAAAACGGAAAAAAATAGTTTTGAGATTTTAAATATTTTCTGTTAAATTATATTCTTATATCCTTCATCCCAATGTACTAAAGGGTATCAAAATACAAAAAATCTGAGAGCACTTAAACTATATATTATCAGCAGCATCAATAGAAGAGCTATTTTTAGTTTGTCTGTTGAAATGACTTTCACTCCGACATTTGGTGGTGGAGAAAAGCTGATTTTTAAATCAGAATGTTTACCGTTGACCTAAACATTTTGGTATTGAATTTAAGCAAAATCAGTTGAGGTGTTGAAAAATCGTGTATGAAAATATAAGGAGACCTCTTCAATTTGTCATGATAGTGACATTTTACCAGTAAAAAAAGCGCTCAAAATATAGTTATTAAAAAAACTTTAAAATTCGCGGAATTTTTGAGAGATGACTTCCATTTTAATGACTTCATTTCTTTCTATTTGGTATTTTAATACTTTTTCTTGTCATCTTTCAGGTCATTCGTGAAAATTGGAATTTAAAATATAGTGCTTGCTTTATACTATGCCCGGTACGTCCTCCGGAATATGATGTACCCGAATATGTTAGTATTGTTGCAAGATTGCGAGCACCACCGGGTAATATATTGGAACTAAGAAACACCGATTGGGATGAAGATTTTATTAAACAACCAAAGACTACAGAAACTAAAGCCAAAAATCATACAAGATTCTCACCCATACTATAAACCCCACCTATGATTAAGAAATTTCCCACTGAAGCTGATATGAAAGAAGAAATAGCGATATGTGTTAAACCCGTTTCATTTTGACTATGATCAGTCATTATTTTTAATGGAATTTTTAGAGTTCTATTCTCTATTGGGCGTATCACATTTTACATTTTATAATCATACCGTGGGCACACATGCATCATGTATACTCGATCATTATATACGGGGTGATATACCGGGTAACTCAACGGTACAAGATTCGATGTTAACAAGTGAGGGAAAGAAATATGAAGGTAGGAGATGAAATACTTTTCTATATAACAACTAAATTATAGGAAAAACTAAAGTGCTGTTTTCATTTTTTGTAGATTCTTCTTCTGATTTACCTCAAAAGTTCCTGAAAAGTTCAAATTATCATATACCTACGGTTAATATATTACCTTGGAATTTACGCATGCGTTCTCAAAAGGAAATACGTACTGAAGGATTATTTGCAGCTTTAAATGATTGCCTATATCGTACTATGTATCGTTATAAATATTTGGCTTTAGGTAGACTTAGATGAATTTATAGTGCCCCGATTAAATGATACGTTACAAGAGTTACTGAGGTAAAATAGAAATTTCTGAATAACTTCTAAGAAAATATGCTTTATAATAGTTATATGTTCTTATTTGCAGTTCATTAAACTCTCGTTTTCGTAATCGCAATTTGGGTGCTTATTCGTTTCAAAATGCTTTTTTTATTTACAATTTGCCGATGATCCATTATTATCAAGTTCTATTGAGGGCGAGGATATAAATATCGCTAAATTACGAGCAGCCTTAGTAACACAAAGAAAAACAAGAAGGTAAGTGTTCTGAAGAGCATATTTTTTGAATTAAAAATGTCGAAATTATGCTTGGAAAAAATTCGAGAAATCAATCAAATATTAGACAAAAGTTATATAAAATAGAAAGTTTGCACACTAAATTTTAAATGGCTTTTTGTAATAACATTGGACTATGATAATAATAGAATACTGTGAATCAGATTTTGCTATTTTCAGTTAAAGGCGACTGTTATGTAAATAGAATCTGGAATTGGGTAAGGTTGAAGTTAATAAAACAGAATGACAGATTCATTTCATTTTGACCACATATTTCCTCTCACCAATATTACCAGAATACATTTTTTCCGCTAGATTCGTAAATTTTTTTGAGCAAATTGCTGGATTTTTTTTAATTGCTAACGATTTCTAAAGTCCGTCTTTTTATAGAGTTTAGCAGCAACTGACGGTTTTTGACATCATTCCTGAAGGATGAGTATTGTTAATCCGTATCTGACTTAATAAATGTTCTATAGCATAAGTAAATGAATCCTTACGTTAAAAAGGGAAACATACGTTTCTTTGGTGTACTGGAGTGTCCCAAACATATTCCCGAATCGAGACTTTTTTATAGTGATTAAAATTGTTTAGTCTCTTAAACTCTATGACGACCGCAGAAATTTGAATAGAGTTCCGCAAAAATTGTTTATGAGACATTTTATGAGTATTTCCAATGTTTAATTTCTGCTCATTTTTCGTTGACCTTAGTGAAAAGATGAGTTTTCTCCGATTGCATGAGTATTTAATTAATTTAGTGACCGTGAGTAAAATACGGGGTTTTAAACATTATAAAACTTAATCCAAGAAAAAGAAGATATACAGTAAGAGTTCGGACGGTGTCACAAGAGAATTCGCAAGACCTCGAAATAACTTGTCCTCGTTCTTCAGATGATAGGCATTGACTTGGGACGGTGCTGTTCCGCCGCTGAATGGTGTTCAAGGGATTGATCTAGGGCGGACGACTATCAGGGTTAGCACGTTTTCTGGATTTATTTTGTCGGCCTGTGCTCAAAAGAGGACAACAAGAAAATTTCGTCGTTTAACTTCTACTAAGTTAGAATAAAGACCTGAGACGACAATATTTCTCTGTTATCATGGGGTAGCTACCTAAAATGGAACATTTTCTCTGTCTAATTTAGTTCAAGAGAGAACACGATGTGGAATGGCACTATTCCTTAGTTGGCTTCGATGAAGAAAGGGCAGTGATTTTGGATGGCACGTTTCCTCTGTTGGGCTGCTTTCAAGGATGGATATCGACCTTGTATGATACGCCTACTCTATTGGCTTCGATTACTGGATGAAAATGAGCTGAAGCGGCACACTTCCTATGATGGATTTGGTAAAGGGGAGAGAGTAACACGTTTCCACGATTATATTCTTTCACTGTATAATAACGACCTGGGATGGCACGCTTTTTTATCGGGCTATGTTAAGGAACATGGGATGTTACGTTTCCTTGGTTGGGCTTCGTTAGCGGGATGACAGAGACCTAGAATGGCACGCCTACTATACTGCCTTTAATCAAGGGAGGACCATGCCCTGGCACGATACGACTCCTTTGTTGGGTTTCGTTCGCTGGAGGATAGCGACCTGATAATACTCTGCGACTTCGACCAACCAGGACAAAGACATGGGGCATTACATTTTTTGTGTTCGAAATGTTCAGCATGCTTCCTTTGATAAATAAATAAGTTCACAGGAAAATAAAAACCTAGGATGCTCGCTGGACTTCCTGAAACGCCAAAGGATCTTTAATGAATATGGCAGCGGTTCGAGATGGAACACAACCTTTGTAAAGTAAGGCCAAAGACTTGAAGAATACTACATATTCGGTACATTTTGTTAACAAAATTAGATCAAACGAAGTTGAAGGATGTTAGCCGAGCCTCTAAGGATGTCCACTGCTTCGCAGGATGTGAAAGCAGGAAGCACACTTCTAGTGCATGGTCTATAATACGAGTATCACTCACGGCTTAAGAATTCTGCTATGCTGCGCTTCTGTAAAATTTTTTTGAGAATTTTGGATGATAAGGCAAAAAGACGATTGATATTTGAGTAGGAGTTGTAGTAAAACTTGAGTAAATCTTTCCACGAGTTGACAGAAACAGGCGAAGAAACTTCTGTCGGTGCACCTGGTAGTATGGCATTTTAGTTACAAACTCTTTCAAAAACAAACAAAAAACACAGAATCTGCAGTAAGTTAATTCTGATGGTACAATGAATACTTTAAAGTCTGATCGCTATAGACTTTGTGCTTGTTACCTAACTATCTCAACTCAATTATTCTGTGTGTTTTTGAGATTCTGTATTCCAATGCGTTGTTTCCTCGTTTTAACTCTATCTGATTTAAAATAAGTGCTACAGTTCTTCTACAGTTTTGTTACTAAACCACTATTGTAGTTTAAGGAAGGAGTAAGTGGAGAAATACTTGTGCTAAAGAAGGTTCACTATTTGTAATTAAGGGTTTTTCAAATATTTTTTTTCCCTGTCCCTAGAAAATAGACTCGGCAGAAGCTTTTGTATTTGCAGCCATTCGAATGATTCGGTTGGAGCTATCGAATTATTTGGAAATTCTCTCCAAAAAAATAGGTCACATCAATCTAAACATTCGATTGACAACAAATACGGTTTCTAGGTGTGGACAGATACTAGAGTTAGTAAATGAATCTTTTGTACTAAACTTTACAAACTAAAGTTTTACCTTTACTATCTACTCAGCTGGTTACTTTCATGCATAATGATATTTATTTCTACTGAATTCTTTTAATATTATTTTCCATTCCAGACGTTTTAAACTGCATCCTCAAAAGCAACGTTCTAAATATATTTGTAAACCGGAAGATGTTATCGAGGCGGGTAATCACTTTGTATGGGAATATGCACCGGGTAAAGGATCACTGAATGTACCACCAACTGATGCTATATTACAACATTACAGAGTAAGAGAATGTGATTGAACACCCATCTAATGATACTCTAATGACAATGATATTATTCTTTCTAACAGGTTTGTGAATTTGGTGGTAATGATTGCATAAAAGCTCCTTCGGTTAGTGGATCGTACTGCTACTAAATATGTTAATCGTTTGGTGGAACGCGTTTATAGTGTCTATCATTATCTAAAAGACAAATGTGATCTACCGCCATTGCCCGCCATACCGAAACCCATAGAACCCAAAATGGAAATGAAACCCATAATAAGAAAGGTAACAAATGATAAGACTGTTATTAAAAAGATGATGCTGAATTAATTAAACGTACGGTAGATTACAAAACTACTAATGAAATGGTAAAAGACAACGAAATGATGAAGCACAAGAAGAAGGAAAATAATTTGAAACTGAAAACAATGATGACAACAAGTCCAACGAAAACTCATTTAATGAATGAAACCTTAAATGGTGGAAATACTCATCATAAGAAAGGTAATAAAACAACGATATCAACGAGTATGCAAATGATGATGATGAGTAGCAGCAATAGTAATAGTAGCAGTACTACAAGTACTGCTACAACAACTATTGGCAATACCACATCAACTACAACGAAAGAGCCAATAACAACGGTAGCAAATCCATTGCTGTTAAAAAAACCCCATAAAGTGGTAGTATTTTTTGTTGATGACAAAGGTCAACCTAGAGCAAGATTAGAATATCATTAGGGTTGAAAAGACAATTATTGTGTAATGGCTTAAAGTTTTATTTAATATTATAAATTGACAGATTTAAAACGAGTTTTAGCATAGATTAAGGTGTTCTTGTGAAAAGGTAGCTAGAAGATATTTTTTTTTTTTTAACAAAATTAAAATTTTGCCAAAGCTTTTTTTTTATTAGTGAAAAAAAGCCTTTGCTACACCAGATATATGCAGAAGGAAAACTTGCCACAAACTCCACTTTTTGTTCATTTAATAATCTCTACTAAAACCTCTAACACCCGATGCCGATATCAAGTAGTTCTTCCCATTAAGGCTATATTTTGAATTTAAAAAGTAAAATTACTTCGATTGAAAACTAATTTTCAGAAAACAAAATTTTTATTTTTTTCGGTTTAGGAGCAAAAAATAGTCAAAGTTGAAATTTCGTAAAAAAGTTAAAAAACAATTATTTAAAATGAGTGAAAATTACAAAAACATACTAAACTAAACTTTACTGAAAGACGTCGACAATAAACAAAAAAGTTTGTCGAAAGTCTATTCTTTAAAGAGAAATTACGTTTTTGGGTCAAGTACTCAAAGGATTCCCCATGACATTTTAAAGGACCTCAAATTATTTTAAGTTATATTGAGGCGGATTTTAATGAAAATTGTTAAAATTAAGGCATTTTATATAAGTAAAGAAATATATATATATTTAATTGAAATAAATTGAAGTTCAATTTCACAATTTTAAAAAAGCGAAAATCGTTAATATTTTTAAAGTAGGGACGATATTTAATCAATTCTTATTACAAATTCATACTATAATAATTAATATTCCAAAACAGTTTTATTGCAAATGGCTTCTAATTGCAAAAAAATCGATTTTTTTTTTTAAAACGTTAGAATGGCTCATTTTTAAAAAAGTTTTTTTTATAAAGTACTCTCAAAACTCGAAAATTTGAAAATTAAATTTTTTTCATTTCAGTTATTCCTTCCCTAAGTGTTGGGTTTCTTTAAAAAAAAAATAATATAAATAAATATATAGAAATTTTACTTCATAGTATATCATTTACCCACTTAAGTCTGAAATCAAAAATGGTGCACAAATTTAATATAAATTTAAAAATGTGTTTTTTTAAATTAATAAATAATTAAAGCATTTTTTAAATGCCTATGGAAACTTTGATTAAAACGTTCAAATTTTGGTAAATTTTTTACAAAATAATCAGCTATTATAAAATGTCCTGGAAATGATTCGTTTCACACACAGACACGAATTATAGTTTTTTCAATTTATTTTATTATTTTTTTAATTTCCAAGTTAGGCATTTTAAAAAAATGATTAAAATAAATTTATAGTGGGTTAATGATATCCGACTAACAAGAGAGGTATCCCCACCCGAGCCGCCAGATCTTAATGAGCTTCGAATATGTTTTAGAGAATATAAATTTCAGGGCACCCGTGACTTAAGGCAAGCTTTTATACAAAAACTAATGCGTTTTCAACGCCACTTTTTAGCCCTTAAACGTGAGATTGGGAAGCTAAAAAAAAATACGTGTCTCTTTTTTGTTTGCTCCTTTACAACTATAATCATAGTTCATTAAAATCGGCGAGTAAGGGTCGGGATACCCTCCTTGTAAGTTAGAATTATATATCTTAATAATTTTGAGTATATAAATGATTCAATTACGAAAGTTGTCTACTTGTCAGACGTGCAGGAGCACAATACAAAAACAAATACAACTTAATTAATTTATGTCATCATAAAATTGATTTCGAAATATTCGCTGAGTGGCACTTTTACGCAACCAGCCGTGGAAAATCTGCATGTGATGGTATAGGTGGGACATTAAAAAGAGGCGCTCGAAATTATAGCATTGCAAATAAAAACCAAATTCAAACGGCGAAAGACCTTTATCATTGGGCTTCACAAACTTATAAGACCTCCATAGAAGTTGCTTATGCAGACGCTGACGACTATAACAAAACAAAAGAAGAGCTATTTTAAAGGTATAAAAATGCTAAAATTATTACCGGAACTCAAAGCTTTCATTCTTTTATATCTTAGATGAAATTTCACAAAAAGTTAGCAAATATTCCGAAAGTCAACAGTATGCGCAAAATTATATATTAAATCTAAAAAATAAAAAAAAAAAAAATTTACCAAGGCTAAATCCATATTTTGGGGGTGTCTGAAAAATTTGATAATACGATTCTTGTTCTAATCCATTAGAATTACAAACAAATCTGTATAACTTTCAAAGTATAGCTACTTTATTCTTTTTTGTCACACAATGATATCAAAATATAAGGAAGTTAACAAGAGATGCATTTACTTAAAAAAATTTGAAAAAAAAAAGAAAAAAGAACACCATTTTAGTTTTAGATATGTTGTATATATTAAATAGACCCTTCTAAAAATTTTTTTTTTTTTGGAAAAAAAACACTTGGTCTTTGAAGTGTTTTCCAAGTTTAAAGTTTTATTTTTGGCAAAAAAAAATTTTCAGTGTAATATAAAATTTTTACAGTATATGTTTTCGAAAGCTAATTGAAATACCTTTCTAAGTGTACCAAAATCTTGGAAATCGGTTCAGCCATTCCGTAGTAATCTCAGATTGAAAGTACATGTTATCGTGATTTTTCAAAAACTTCGATACCTTGCCACGCCCACATATTTTCAAAAATGCAATTTCTAAATATGAGGTTGTGTTTGTATAGGTAAAATGTATCTGCATGCAAAATTTCATCAA
The DNA here is from genome assembly GCA_021234595.1 of Delia radicum. Lineage (NCBI taxonomy): Eukaryota > Metazoa > Arthropoda > Insecta > Diptera > Anthomyiidae > Delia > Delia radicum. The sequence continues at coordinate 220,296,809 of CM037854.1, forward strand.
ATTCTGAGGGGGTCGGGTTCAACGAATATCTGTTTTGATATGAAATTCATCTTTTATACATAATATGCCATTTTCTGCTGAAATTCGGCACGTCGTAACGTTTTCTAAAAAAAATATTTCTTCCATTGGGAATCATTTGCAATAAAACTGAGGAGGAGTAATGGCAAATCTATTTTTTAGGGACACCCTTATATATAATTATACTCTGGTAAAATGTATAATTCAAGTACTCATGCGATTTTCTTGGATTATCGGTTTTCAAGATAAATTTTCAACTTTTTTGGGCATTGTCACCGAAACTAAGCGAGAAATGGAGATTTAAAAATCATAATTGGTTTTTTGTTTGTTTTTTTTGTGCCAAATTTTTAATTTTATTGCAACCAGAAGTAGGATTTTAATAGGGTTAAATATTTATAAAAATATGTCTAAAAATTCTGCTGGTTTAATAAACAAAATATAAAACAAAAATAGCCTAACATATCAAATTAAAAAAAAAAGCTTAACTTTAAAAAATTAGAACAAAATTTAAAGCGAACTATACACTGATAATAAAAATCCATTCATACAAAAACTTTCGTTAAATTAACGAAAATTTGTTAATTTTATGATAGTTTTTGTTGTTTTGACAACATATTTCGTATTTTTTTTGTGTGAATTATTTAGAGTGCGGAATACGATATATGCAAAATACACACTGATAATAATCCATCCATAAAAGAACGAAAAAATTACAAAATAATCATAATGTTAGTAAAATTAACGAAAATTTTGTTAAGTTTTACGAAAGTTTTTATTGTTTTGTTAATAGTTTCGTAGTTTTATGTATAAATTATTAAGAGTTTAGAATATTAAACAAATTCATCTATACAACGCTTTCTTTTCTAATAAGAAATCAAGAAAAATTTATTCTAACTTATCATAACTTTATTTCTAAAACATTAATATAAATATCATACTTTTCTTATAAAGCTCTAACAATTTTAAATTGTTATTCACTAAAAACAAAAAATTTTAAATTCCTTTTTCTTTTAGAACAAAAAAAAAACTAAAAATATTTTTATAACTGAAATTTATTTTTCAAGTCACTATAAATTTTAAAAAGTTGTGTTCAATTCATTCCTAAAAAAATTTTATTTTAGTTCATAAAATACAAAAAATGAAAAATTCTACTTAGAATCCCTAAATTTAAGTTTCATTTTTTTTTTAATAGTTTAAGGCTTTCTAAGGTTAGTTATTAGTTATGTAAACTATTAGTTTAGTTATAGATTTAAAATATAATAAAAACTATAAAACATTTATCCCAAAACTCAATTTATTTAAAAAAAAAAAAACAAATATTTTAGAGAACTCTTCTTGAAAACAACGCTACAACCTGATGTTTAAAAAAATATCTAAAATAACTTTTGTGTAAAACTTAAAACTTAGTTTAAAAATTATTTTTTTATACTTTGTAAATACCAGTCGAAAGAAAATATGTATAACTTTTAATTGTGCTTTTTAGTAGTATTAGTTATTAATAAAGAAAATTATAAATAAATATGAAATTAATAAAAAAAAAAATAAATGTTTATAAATATTCTACTGAAAATGGACAGAATTAGTGTTGTTTTTTTTACAATTTTAGGTCGAGTTATCAACACCGCTTTCCGAAATATTCGTTTAACCAGTTTTTATACATTTTCCGGTTTATTAAACCGGTTTTTCAAAAATGTCGGTTTTCGAGTTTTGTTTTTTTTTACAATTTTAGGTAGAGTTATCAACACCGCTTTCCGAAATATTCGTTTAACCAGTCTTTATACATTTTCCGGTTTATTAAACCGGTTTTTCAAAAATGTCGGTTTTCGAGTTATTCGAGAAACCGGGGTTTTCGCCTTGAATTATTTGGCATTTTCGAATATTTTGCAATCTGAAAATTTAAGCGAACACTTGGCATTTTTTGGAACACTTGGCATGAGTTTAGTCAATTTTCAATGCTGTCAAGTATAGGGCCATGTGAAACGAATTATGCGCGTATTGCTTTTCAACATTCCTGTGCTTTTTTTGCATTTCCGATTTTGAGCTTATTCTTCAGGTTTTTGAGCTTTTAGTTGTTTTTGTAAAATGTTTTTTACTCACACAACATTAATTTATCTTTAAACTTTTTAAAAAAAAAAATGGCGATTTTTTTTTCCAAGTCTTTAACTTTGGTGTTGACAAAATTTCTTAGGTTTAAATACATTGAATTTTAATTTTTTGCCTTCTCTGATAATGGCTGATAATATGATGATAAAGCTGCATTTACATTTACAATCGAAGTATAGGTTAAACTAGAGTTTAATCATATGGCAGCGTATTTTTTTTTTTTTATTTATTAATAATCATATAATTACAAATTATATAATATTACCCTAACCGAGCACTAGCTAATATGGCCTTTGGCGCGTTGTAGCGAAAACAGACCAGTGCCTCTGGTGGGAATCGAACCCACAACCCCCGCACTGATAAGCCAGCACGCTACCAACTAGCTTACCGGGGCGCACAATTACACTGAAAAAAAAAAGTTTGTAAAGTCAGCAAAAAATTTTGCTGAGTCAGCAAAATTTTAGTCAGGAGCGTGCTAGCAAAAAAAATTGCTAATGTCAGCAAAATCTTTTGCTGAAAATCAGCGAGCTGATTTTTAGCAACAAAATTAATAGATTCAGCAAAAGTTTTGCTAACACTTAGTAGATTAGAAATAAAAAAGCCTTGCTAAACATTAATAAATTTGTTGCTGAATTTTAGTAGACTTAAAAAAAAACGCAAAAAAATTGTAATTTAGTTAATATATTTGCTGAAAATCATAAAACATATTTTTGTGATCTTTTAAAATAATTTACAATAATTACGAAATATAAAAATTTTCATTTCCCACATTGATGTCATGAATTAATTTAATATCTGAAAATATGTAGAAATAAATATATAAAATATATTTTACTTTTAAGTTTTATAAAATTAAAACCAAAAGTTTATTTTTCGATCTTTTATCATAAATTATGATGTGAGCAAGATTATTCAAGTTCAAGATCATTTGTTTTTTGTTAAACAAAAAACCGTGCAACAATATTTATTAATCAAAAAACATAACAAAAATTTTCTTGCAACTACTTACATCAATGGTAGTCTAAATGATGCTTTCTTTTAAAGGACGCAACTGCCGAAGATAATTATTCAAACAAACGAAAAAATAAACAAAAACAAACGAAACGAAAAAAAACAACCCTTTTTTGCAATAAGAAAAAGGAACCATACAAATCTACCTAAGATGTGTGTCTTTGTCTTTCGCTTTACTCTCTGTGTTGTTGTTTGCAAATTGACCACACTAGATTATTAATATATTAACATTTATTATAGAAATACATATTAAATTTAAATATTTTCTTTTGTCTTTTATTTTATTAATAAACAATTATTTTCACAAGCCGGTGACAACGCAAAATTGAAGTTGTTTTAATCATCAATTTTGTTTTATGTATGAAAAACAGATACAAAAGTCTTCCATGGTTGATTTTTTTATATGTCTTATTAGAGTTGTACTTTTTAGTATCATTTTCCTCTTCTCTACTACATCCTTGACATGCCGCGACATCTGCTTCATTCTGCGTATATCTTTCAATCTGGTTGTCGTCCACACTATTAATGTGCTTATCAGCACAATTTTTTTTAGCAAAATTAATTAGTAAAACATTAGTATATTAGTAAAGCATTAGTATAAAACAGTTAAGTGCTGAATAAGTATAACAAAAATTTTAGCTGAAAACACGATTTTAGCAAAAAAACTTGCTAAAAAATAGTATACCTGATTTACAAGACGCTTTACTAACTTTTGTACTAACTTATTTTTTGAGTATAGCGTATTAAATAATGCACCAACTAGATTTTGAAATCTAATTTAAAACTGAATTTCGAGCATAATATAAACGCACAACCTAAAAGAATTTCGAGCGTAATAAAAACGCAACCCTAAAGATCCTAACGTAGAGAAAAAGGCATTTCAAAAAAATATCGCACATGTAAAATATAGGGCAAGAAGTTTGTTTTACAAGCTGTAACTTTTTTATTTCTGGAATTTTTCGACAAAATTTTCACAGCATAAAGAGAAAAGGTCAAGCTATCGAAATGTGAAATAAAAAACATTATTAAATACAAAAAATGTAAAGAGACTGTGTGAGAGTCTTAGAACTTTATAAGAAAGTTAACTCGAAATAGTTAAAAGAGCAAACATCATAATTAGTTTTTGCTTCTAAAAAGTTGGCATCGCTGTTGAACTATATTAAAAAGCTTTTATACATTTCATTTAATTTTTTCCCTTTGTTATAATTATCTAAAACTGTACTATAATTTATTTAAACTTATATGAAGTTAGCTAAAGCTTTTTTGGGGGTATAAATGTAATGAAAGCTTTAATAATTTGACAACAATAATATAACATTATTAGAGTTTACAATTTGCAATTTACATTTTTCAGTCTAACAGTTTTCAAAGTTATGAGAAATGATAACAGATTTCTTACAGTTTTCTTACTTTATAAAAATTTTGGCAGCTAAAAGTTAAACTTTACAAGTAAAAAAGTTTTGATATAATTATATATTACTTTATATAGTTATTTGTAATGATAAGTTGCAAAACATATATTCATATAAAATCGTATAAAAATTGTATCTCAAATATAACATCTCTATTTATATTACACTTACATAATTTCATATCGATCTATATATTATTGCATATGTCACATGTAATTGCACATATTTGTGTATAATTGTATCTACTTGTATGTAAATGTATCACATTATATGTAATTTGATACACTGTTATGAGCACAACATTCGTATACAATTGTATCAAACTATATCTAATTTCATCAAATTAGATCTAATTGTATTAAATAATGTCTAATTGTATCAGATAACATCTAATATGATACAATTATATGTTCTCATTTTTAAGAAAAACTAAAGTTATTTATTTTGTGACTTTTATTTTTTTGAGCAAAATTAAAGTAATTTTATTTTCAATTTATAACGAGCTTTTATCCTACGTATATTTACAAAAATAAAGCAAATCAAACATATTAGCTAGGTTGATACTAGTAATTTTTGATTTTTTTTTTTTTTGGGCAAATATAAAAGTTATTTTGTGATTTTTATTTAGTTAAGCAACTATTTTTCTCTTCTTCTTTTTAAATTTATGGCAATTCAAAATTTCCATGAAGGTTTTTTTTACCGGGATTAATCACATTTTGATGAGTTTGTTGTGAACTTTTCTAAAATAAACAAAAAATTATTTTAATGCATTTTTGAAAAAAAATAGTATTATTTTTGCTCGAAAACTAACATATTTAATTTTAAACAACTCTACAATTTGAAAACAACTTAAACAAAACTCTACTTTGGCCAAATGACATACAAAATACTTAACATATTTGGAAGTTCAACATTTGAGTATCCTTTTGTCTAGATTTAAAATTGAACTAAATGTTCAAATTGTGTCACACAATTTTCTTCAACATCAACTTGCAGCAACTGTATAATGTAAAGTTAGCAGAAAAACCCATTGTCTGGCACCAATTGTTTTTTTTTTCTTATAAAAAGGACATTACAAAACAACTGCAACATCATGATCTGTTAAATGGATTTAATATATTTTTTGCATTTGTTCTTCAGAGCTTCTTTATAGTCTGTCTGTCGTTTGGACATTTTTCATTCTTAATACTTGTAAAATCGGAATGAAAATATAAAATATGCAAATCTGTTAATAATGATGATTTTGATGTTTATGTTGTAATGGAATTATATAAAAATAGTGATAGAAAAAAATGTTTCTTTTTTATGCATAGAATATTTTTTTCTATAGATTTTCTTTATATACAAAGAACTACTTTTAATATTAAATGGCACGAACGGTATTAAATGTGAAGGTATTTTCGAATATTTTTGATGAGAAAAAAAAAGAAACGAAAACCTCAAGTATTATTTATTCAAATTTATACGAAAATGAAAAAGTCCTTGCACTAAAGGAGTGATACATTAATTGAGAAGAGCTATTAAGCTTAAGAGAAAGTTTGACAATATTTAAAAGTTTTAATTACAATGCCATGAAATAATAAGCCCAATGATAATAATGAATACGTTAGAACTTAACTAATGAAACTATTCATAAAATTAATGAAAATTTTCATTAAAGAAATGAAACTTTTCATTAACGCAATGAAACTTTTCATTCAATAAATGAAATTTTTTTATTAAATTACTGAAAACTTTTCATTAAATTAAATTAATGAAAATTATGGATTATAATTTAATTTTTATTTAAATTTTCATTTTGAATAGGCTGGTTCGAGATCATTATTTAAATGTTACTATTATAAATACAAAATAATAAATAATAAATTTGAGAGAAAGATGGAAAACTAGTTTTTTTGTGAGGATCAGCGCTAGAAAAAACTTTCTTGTACCAAAAACTTAATTTTATATCAAAAATTCAGTATTTTGCAAACACTTTTTAAAAATCGCAAAAATTGCATTTACAGCACAAATGCATTTTTAAAAGGAAGCGGCTATTTCCAGATTACAGATCGTAAAAGTAGATAACAAATGTAGCTTTTAGAAACTTTTTAAATTTTTGAAATGGTCCATCGACTTTAAATTGTTTGAATCCAAACGAAATTTAATGAATATAATTTTTTATATAAATATTAAAACTAAAATAAAATAATGAAGCATTTTATTAAATTAATAATTTTTTTAGCTAAACTGCACTTTATGGAGCGTTCTCCAAAAAAAAGTAGGTGCCGCCTCTAGAACAAAAAAAAAAGATTTTTTTTTCTATTTTCTGTAAGGAGACGGCGCCCGTGGGGCTTCCAGGTCCCACAAAACCGATACCGTTGTGTGGGTACTCTAATGAAAGAATATTTTTCTCAGGATTTCAAAAATTATAAGGGTCCGGCATCTAACGTTTTTTTTCAACTAGTGCTTATTTCGTGAATGGTAACACTTAGCTCATGTCTGATTTGACAGATAATTAGTTTTATCCTTCCGCTGAACGAATATGGTCCGTATGTTCGTTATCTTGTGAAAAAAGTGAAAGAAAACTGGCATCCTCATCGATAAACCAAAGCGTGAAAAGCCAAAAACAGTGCGTACACCCGAGAATATTGCTGCTGTGGCAGAAAGTGTGCGTGAAGCGCCATGAACATCAATTCACCGTCGTTCTCAACAATTGAACATTTCGGAGACATCATTGAGACGAATTTTGCATAAAGACCTTGGTATGACGCCATACAAAGTCCAATTGGTTCAGGAGTTCAAAAAAAAAAAAGTTATTTGGCGGACCCTTCATTGTTTTTAGAATCTATGATACGTAGCGCGGTCTACACCCGTTTACAAATTTTGCCTGTAGCTCTATTTTCGAAAAAACTTTCAAATACATTGAAATTACAACAAAATAAATTTTTTGACAAAATCGCAAAATGGAAAAACTTTACTCACTGAAGCTCCTGAACTGCCTATCACATAGGAGAAAAACTTTTCTCAGCGAAGCCGGTCTTTGAACGGACTGCAGGAGAATCCCTTAAAGCCAATAAATTTTGTACTACTATATAACGTCCATGCGGTTATCCCTGGATAACGCCAACGATAACAACTTAAAAGTCATATTTTCATTAAAATTAATTATTTGAACAGTGAATTTACAAAAAAAATAAAATAACACTAAAAAAAAACTTCCTTCCCATTTTTGTAATTAAAATAGCCCTAGAGGGGCGCTACGTCCTCAAGGAGCATAAAAATAATATAATTTTTGAAATCTTCAGGAAATTTGCTTTCATTTGAGTACACTGATATAATTTTCCTTTACAGTATTCATGTATCGATTTCATTGAAATGGATTCATTTATTAATGAATA
>CM037854.1:220304832-220330061 GCA_021234595.1 Delia radicum
ATTCCAAATTTGCTATTCTAATTCTTCCAACATGTACCATTTTACCGAAATTCGCAATTTCGTTACTTCTTTACATATTCATTTTTTAAAAGCAAGTTTTAAAATTTACATATTATGTTCTTGTTCTATGTTCATGAACTAATCATGTGATTTATTTCGATCTGTCTAAAGATCTCATCAGAACCCGAAGTTTTAGAAAAGCTTGAGGCTTTAGAATATGCAGAGCTTTAACAAAAAACATATTAAGTAATAATCAATTTTGCTTCATTCTTGTGTTTTAAGTAATCAAACACGTGGCTAGGCTCTTTTCCTAACAAGCAACATGACGTTACTAAACTTTGAAGACCAAAAATGTTTTATTTATATAAAAATTTTCAGTTTTTTTGATATTGGCTGTTTTTTTTTTTCAAAATGTAGACACACACTCATGTAGTGTGTTTGAGTTGCTTTCTGTAGTATTTGTGGAAACCTTTTCAATTTCTTGTAATTTGAATTGAAATAATTTTGTATATAAACAAACCAATTTAATATAAAAAACAGACACGAATTCTTTGAATATTTTTTTTTCGGAATAATAATAATGTATAATAACCGTAACGGAAACAAATAAACTACAATATTTCGTTTTTGTGCACTGATAAGAACTTTTCCATAAAAAATATGTGCGCCCCGGTAGGCTAGTTGGTAGCTGACTTATATGTGCGGGGGTCGTGGGTTCGATTCCCTCCCTCTGTTTTCGCTACAACGCGCCGAAGGTCATAGTAGCTAGTGCTCGGTTAGTGTAATAGTATATAATTTGTAATTATATGATTATTAATAAAATAAAAAAATAAAAATTTTTCATAAAAGTTCAACAGTTATTTAAAAAGTTAATCGTTTAAGTCGTTTTCAATGGAATATACAGTTAAATTACCAAAAAAAATATATTTATTATTTTTCTGTCTGTTATTCTATAAACAAAATAATCAAAAAAAAAAAAAAGCAGACTTTCGGTAATAGTTAAATTATTCAGTTAAAATTTTCTATTTAAAGCAAATCTTTTTGTATTATATTGAGTATTGAAATAAACGAAAACAATCTACTGCTCCTACCGAATTTGTCAATTATTTTTTAACAGCTGAAAATAAACTAAAAAATACAATTGAAGAGCTTATTACAAAAAACATGATAAGCCACATTTGTTGATTTGTGAATTTTCGCTGTTTATAGACATCCATTGATTAATATTTAATAGAAGTCTTACTTAATCAACTATAACAAGTGCCTAGAGTATAAACGTCTTCCAAAAATCATATATTTGCATCCTTTCAACCTTTAAAAGCAAAAACAAACTAAAAATAAAATGTGGCTTATCAAGTTTTTACAATAAGCCCTTCAATTGTTTTAAACGAAAAGTAAGTATTGTTTTTTTAGTTGATTATCAATTAATTTAATGTGTGTATTCAGTAGTCTTTACGGAAAATAGATTGTGATTATGGCAATAAATGAAAATATTAAATAAAAATAAAAAATCGGTAAATGGTAGTAATTTTTTTTTTTTTAATTTATATCGGGCTTCCCACCTCCGTATATTAACAAAAATACAGCAAATTAAACATATTAGCTAGGTTGATACTAGTATTTCGATCTGGCTAAAGATCTCATCAGAACCCAACATTTTAGAAAATTATTTTGAATAAATGTATGAAAAAAGTTGAAATAAATATTTATTTGAAAAATAAATGCAGGTTCCTTTATTTTAAACAAAATGAAAATATTTTTAAACTGAAATCTTTAAACTACATACAATTCTGAGTATATAAAAAATTCCCTCCCTAAAAAAGTAATACCTAATCCTGGCTACGCACCTGTTACTAACAATATATAAAAAAACATCAAAACAGAAATTTTTAAATATTAAGCTATATTTTAGATATTAAAATCTATGCTAACATGTTTAAAATATTAAAAAAAAAATTGTATATTTAAGCCTGAATAAATATAAAAAAAACATGTTAAGGAAATGTACACACAAAAAAAAAATAGCTATTTGCCAACTGAAATTCGATTATTCGGACTTAAATTCGGTTAATATAAATTTCAGACAGTTGGCGCAACTTTATATTAGTTTTCACCACAAAGTTCGGTTAATTCAACAGAATTTTAGTTGCAAACACCCAACAATTTTAAAAATCGAATGTAAATATCATTTACTAACTGAATTTATAAGTTGTTACTATTAATATACTCTTTTCAATTCAGTTGGCACTTCATTTCTCTGTGTGTATGTATTCAAAGAAGTTTTAATTTTTCCTACTAATATATAATTTGATTTTACATAGAAAGTAATGGTTAGCGCGTTTGGACTGTTAGACAGATGTTCCCGGGCTCGATTCCCGGTGACGACAACATCAATTTAGAAAAATATTTTGAGTTTTCTATCACTTAGAAAGACTTCCTAAGTGTTGCTTCTTTAAAAAAAAAAAAAAAACAAAAAAAAAAAAAAATTTTTTTTAGTGTGGTAAGTTTTGGTTTTGAATAAAAAATCGCTATTATAATTTTAGTTTAACGGTTTTACCAAACTTTTTGTTGATGTTAATATAACCTAATTTAAATTTTAATTAACTTTTTAAACTCATAATGTAAAAAAAAATATTATAAATTTATTATCAAAAAAAATTTCTAAAATTACATTAAATTTGTTACATATTTTTTTTTTTCATAAAAAAAAATAAATTATTTATAATTATAATTTACTATTTTCTGCTCTCAAATCTACAAACAATTTGATTAAATTCCAAATAAAATTGCAAAATAACAAAAAAAAAAAACTATATTATGAAATTGTTTCAGTTTACAATTTTTAGTCACTTTACACCGCATTGTTAATAGTGGTAGAGTTTTAGAAGTTGTATGTGGATACAAAAGGAAACAGGAAACTTAATTTGCATAAAATAACAGAAAATAAATAATACTTGCAAAAATATATGTTGCTAACAAAAATATATATAAAAAAAAGGCAACAATTGTAACGACACATGTATTGTACAAATTAATAACACAGAAAAAGTAATAATAATACAAAAAAATACAAACAAAGAACTTGGTAAAATAAATAACCTAAAACGGAAAGAAATTGTTAAACAAAACTCGAAAAAAGGCAAATACAGAGGAACAAAAAATTAAAGCACAAGTACACAATTAGCTCCAAAATAACATTAACATTCAAACTCAAACTCAAACAAAAATCAAACTTTGCTCTCTGGTAATTCTTCCCTAACTATGTAAGCGCCATCTATCGCATATACAAAGAATATATCATAGATGTGGCATCACTTACAACATATGGGAAAACAGTGAACATTACAGTGAGGTAAGTTTCTAAAAATAGAACTGTTGTGTTGTTGGAGTTGTACTTCTGAGACTATGTATGCAAGAACAAAAACACCGTGTATTAAATAAGTTTTAATCACATCAAAACTCGACCTGACGATAGATCAGTGGGCTAAAGCGCTCTGTCTAACGTGTAGTGCATGTGGCATTAGACATCAGTTTATCTATACCACGGTCAGTAATTGCACAGAAAATTTCATATAGACACAATCGAACAAATAAAAACATAACAAATATTACGTTATTCAAAAAAAAAAAAAAAACAGGGTCACTGACAAAGGTTCAATACCAGCAACTGCGCAGTCTGATTCAGAAAATTAAAAATTTACAATGTAGTTATGATTTTTTAGAAAATAACTCATTCTTCTCTACCACGCCTTTCACATTCAATAGAAATTGTTTATAAGTTTTGAAAAAAAAAAAAAAATCATTAAAAAAACCTTTAGAAATTTAAAAAATTAAATTTTTTTTTTTATTTTATTATTATTATCACCCCTGTAACGGCTTTTAAATCAGAGCGAAAGTGAAAATTTTAGAATTTTTCGGTGTTCTTGCGATTAAATCAGAACGTTTTTCCCTATTTTTTATTCGTTTTAATTCGTGTAAAAAATCGTGGTCGAAAGTAAAACGAATGCCCTTTTTTGCTAATAAATTGCAATTTAGGGTCAAAAATGGTGCTTAATAATAAAAATTTAAAACTTTTTTTTTACTTATTTCTGATTTTATTGTATTTTTGGTTGTTTTGATTATACTCTAAAAAACTGTTTTAAAAAAACATTTTTTTGTTTTTATATTCTAGAAAACACTCAAACAAATTGACAACAATGTTAGAAGCATTTCTTAAAAGTATTTGACTTTCCATGTGTTTTTTATTTTCCATAAAACCATATGTTTTTGGCACTTCGATAACAATTTCGAAAAAAATCGAGTTTTTGAAAGCTTTTAGGATTTGAAAACACCAAATTTCAAATTCGTGTGATTTCACAAATTCGTTCTAATTGCAAAACGTTCTAAAGTAGGGACATGGGCGTATATAAATATTTTATTTTATGTATCTTATGTAATATTTACAAAGTTATGAGATTTACTTATAAGTACTACAACAATTATGGTACCCAATGTGCGCCCCGTAGGCTAGTTGGTAGCGTGCTGGCTTATATGTGCGGTGGTTATGGGTTCGATTCCCACCAGAGGCACTGGTCTGTTTTCGCTACAACGCGCCGAAGGCCATAGTAGCTAGTGCTCGGTTAGGATAATAGTATATAATTTGTAATTATATGATTATTAATTAATAAAATAAAAAAATACAAAAATTGGGGTCATTATAATTGAATAAGAAAAACTTTTTAATATCACAGATTAAGGGAAAATAGTTTGAAAAATCTTGTATGTACAAGATAGAAAAAAATTTAAGAAATTTTAAAAACAAGCACAGTCATAGAATCTTTCATTATAAAAGAATTATGAGTGATCGTTAACCAAATTTCTTAATGTTTCAAATGAATCTGCATCGATCATTAATTGACAGCATCAGATACCTTGCAACCGAACTAGTTCGATTATGATTGAAGTTTTATGTAATAATTCAGAAGAAAATCTTGGAGATACTTTGTGTATTATTTTCAAGTTTTTATTTTGAATAACTTGCAGTTTTTTAGACTTGACAACCATACGTCAGAATTGGACGGATACACATTTTATATAAAATAATTTTGTTTTTTATATTCAGATTTGATCTTCTGTTAAGTAGAGGATACACTGCCCGACCACATTTAATTGCTTTATCACGTACATTTTCTATATGTTTTTTAATAGTAAGCTTCTCATCTAAAATTATTTCCAAAATTTTTTTTTGTGTCAATTATCAGTTCTGTATTGTAAATAAAAAATATTTTTCATCATTACAATATTGATTTCAACTATATTACATTTTTAAAAATGTTGTCCTAATGTTTATGTGTCACCCTGTTTAAAAGCAGCAGCAACAACAACAACAAAAAAAACATTATTTATAACCAAGTATGAAAAAATTTAATCATTATAAGCATTTTTTTTTTTTTTTTTGATAATGAAAGTGAAATTTCATTCGTTTTATTTTTCATTTTCTGTTTATTCTTCAATTTTTGTATTTCGTCCTTTTACTGCTTCGCTTGTTGTTGTTCTTAATATAAAAATATTTTCAAGCGAAATGGGAAAAATTATTTAATTAAACACCATTAATGTTGAATATTAAATGAAGTCAACAAGTAAATTTTTTTTTTTAATATAATAATATTTTTAATAAGTTTTTAACTATGAAGGAGGGAAATGAGGAAAAAAAAACTAAATAGAAAAGGAAGAACTTTTAAATATTAAATTGTTAAGGTATCAAAATTTTTAATTCAATATTAAAATAATCGTATTTAAAATAAACGTATCTAAGGTTGCCAGATTATGTGTACAAAATATTAGAGCGATCGGCCTCATTATTTCGCTTACAAATGAAATCTGAACAAAAAGTGAGTAATAGAGTTTTTTTTTGACATCTTTAGTATCCTAATTTCAAGGAGCAGACTATTTGATTTGTAGCCTTTATTAATAACTAAAAAATAATGTTAATATCATTTAATTGTCTAGAGTTTTGGACAAAAAACAATTTTCTTTGTGAGCTAATTGAAAAATTTTTTGTAAAAATTTACCTATTTTTTTGCTCTCACTTTTTGTTTAAAGTCCATTTGTTATCAGACTAATAATCCGATTTCGCTTTTATTTTGTACACATAATCTAAAGCCTTTTCGAAAGATAAATTGATAAAAAAAAAACTGTGCTCTTTTAAACATAAAAAATTAAAAGTTATAATGTGTGTCGGAAATTTTTCGATCTCATGTGAATTCTCTTATGTGAAATCTCAAATGCTTAAAAATACCCTACTCTTAACTATGTTTGTAATTTAAATCAATAAATATAAAAAAATACAATTTAAAAGAAATTAACCTTCATTTTGAACACTTTCTACTTAGGCCCAGTTTTTAGGATGTAGATAATCATTAATCTTAGTTTAACGCAGTTTGAACTGAATACTGCTATTGGAATGTGCTTTATTTTTTCATTTCAATAAAGAACCAAATTATAAACGATATAAAGTTGAGCCGACAATTTTTTTTTCATAATCTTGGAAATTGCTGACACAATTCATTGTCGGTTTAGCTAAACAAGTTTAACTGATATCCAAAAACTCGGCCTTACTATTCCAAAAATGATTTTTGTTTTTTTTTTAGTGATAAATAAATTTCATTAATGCATTTTTGATCAAACATAGATTGCGTACGGAAAATATATTTTTTTCTCAGTAAGAAATTTCAGTAAATCTTATAGCCAAGTGGTGGTGTAATTAATTAAAATTGATACTTTGATGTTCGCATTTCAAGGGTTATTTTTTTTTTTTTTTGCAAATTTAATTTTATATGAATTAACAAGTCAAATTTTTATTTAAAAATTTCAAACAAATTTAACTAATTTTCTGTATAGTTATTTAAATTTTTTTAAATTTCGGAAATTCTTAAAAATTTCAAGTTGACGAAAAACAATTTTTTTTTACAGTTTCGTTAGTTTTTTGTTTTTATATACTTCGAGATTATTTTTATGTTATTTTTAATTTATAACCAGCTTCCAACCTCCGTATATTTACAAAAATAAAGCAAATCAAACATATTAGCTAGGTTGATACTAGTATTTCGATCTGGCTAAAGATCTCATCAGAACCCGAAGTTTTAGAAAAGTTAGAGACTCCATAATAGGCAAAACTTTAACAAAAAACCTATTAATCATTAATTTTGCTCCATTCTTGTCTTCTTAGTAACCAAGCACGTGGTTAGGGTCTTTTTCTAACAAGCATCATGACGTTACTAAACTTTGAAGACCAAAAATGTTCTATTTATATAAAAAAATTTTAGTTTTTACTCTGGCTCAAGTAATATTTTTTACTGGTTTGTTAGTTTTTTTTGTTTTTATACACATTGAGATTATATTTATGTTATTCTTAATTTATACCGAGCTTCCAACCTCCGTATATTTACAAAAATAATGCAAATTAAACATATTAGCTAGGTTGATACTAGTATTTTTATTTCTAAATATATTCCTATATGTCTTTATCGCTACCAGCGAATCACTTTTATTACACCGCCTTTCCTTATATTTTTAAATGTTTTTTGAAAAAAGTGATTTAACAAAAGCAATAAAAAGAATGTTAGCAAAATATTTTCTCGAAAATTTCGTTAGGCTTTTGTTTAAAATAAAAATTTGCAACATCGGCTTGACAGGTTCCAAAGTCACCTTGAATTTTTTTATATTTTAATTCAAGTTATTTTAAAGTATGACGTTGTATAACTTAAAGTCTAAAATTAAAATGAAAATTATTCAAGTTCGAGGCCATACTCTATATTTCTTTATTAGGATATTGTCCCTAACAAATAATCTATAGAGTTTTTGTATTCAAATTTATTAATTGACCACTTTCAGGAATGTGTTGATAGATCTATTACGGGAATTTTCTAGGTTCCCATCATCAGAACACGTTTTGAAAGAAGTGACAATCCCATGCAAAACATCAAACATTTATATAAACTAGTTTTCTCACTAAATGAGAACTAATTTATGAGCTCGAAGTTAAAGATTATCATCTAGTTGATCAAAAATAAATTGAAAACTTGTTTGTTATGAGCAAGGTCTACATTTGGTAGATATTCAATACTCGTTTTTGTTTTTTTCTCCTTTTTATTTGCACACTTGTTTTGTTCAAAAATCAAAAGGGGTAGTAAACAAGACCGTACTTTGTCTTTTATACAAGTTTGATATAATTTTTATTTAAAATAAAAATTATGCTTTTATAAAAGTCAAAATTTAAAATATTTTTTTTTAGTTGTGGGTTAATTCATAGAATATACCTTTAGATTTTATAAAATATAGTTATAAATGGGGTTTAAAAGAAAGTAGGTCCACCTTTAATGAGCTATGAAATTATTTTAAGGTAGAAATCTGAACTTTAAAGTCACAAAAACTTTCACTTAGAAAGAATAAACTAATTTATTAAAAGAAGAAATTGCCTAAAAAAAAATAATTTATTTTTCAATCCTAATACATTACGCTATAAAAACTGCGTTAACGAAGTTTTGGGCTTTTAAGCTCTTGTTCCATATATGAGATATCTTTCAATAAAAGAATATTTATGATATATAAATTGTACGTTTTATTGCTGCTTTAAAACCAAATAATTGTTTCTAATCCATTTAACCACCTCTAACAAGATTTTGGCTTACCTCGCTCTAGCATCTACATATGATAAAAACCGCATTGAGCTATCAATTTATTCAATTATTACAAAATTTGTTTTGTAATTTTATGCAACAGCACCAATTGAAACAAACGATTTGCAAAATTATTTCCATTAAACCTATTAACTTTTGTTTAATCAAAAAAAAAAAAAACCTAAAGCAACATTTTTAGGGTTCTTTGTGGGGATAGTTTTTGTACTCTGGTTATCGAAACTCATGGAAAAAATAAAAACTAACTATTTTCTATTTCAAATGTTTGCAGTTCGAAACACAACAATAGCAGCAACAATAACAATTCTGCGTTAGTTTAAGTTCTATTAAAAACAACAAAATAACAAAAAATGCATTTTGTTTTAACTTTAATGGCTAACAAATCGGATTATCGTATATAGATAAAAAAAATTCGATTGCATAAACATACGAAACGAATGAATGGAAAAAAAAAATAGAGGAGGCAACGAAAAATAAACAGTAGGGGGCAATTTATTATGAAATCAAATAAAAATAGAACTTTTGTTTAAAATAATGTAGAAAAATCAAGCTCTTTTAATATATACTCCAAAATTACATACATTTGCGATTTTTTGAATTTTTTTGAAAATTAAAACTGAGAAAAAATCGCGCGATTGTGAAAATTTAAAAACTGAATATGGGAATATGTTATGGGTTTCATAGAGTATGTATGTACAAAAAATTGATCAAGGTTCAATATCCTCTGTCAATTCCATTTGTGATGTATAGTGGATCTCAATAAATGTACTATTAACAGCCCCAGTATTCAAAATAATTTTCAGTAAAATTAAGTCGATATGGACTTCTTCGATATAACACCAAAAATTGTAGTGTTTTCATATCATTGTTTTATATTCAACCGGGACTATCTACATTTTTTTTAGTTGTCATATATGGTATTAATTTCAAATTGTAACACTGGTTTTTTGCATAAAGCTAGCTAAAACAATGTTTATTTTTGAATGGAAATGAGCTATCTACAGTACTTTTTTGATTTTTATAATTACCAGGGACAGGAACATTATGGACTTAAAAAGTTTGTTTTAGGTACATACACTTAAAAAAAAAAGTTAGTAGAAGAGTTAGTAAAACGTCTTGTATATCAAGTATACTAGTTTTAATGTGTCGGCTTGGACCTCTGGCGAATCGAAATTGAAAACAGAATGTCTGCACATGAAGGTGGAAAAAAAAAGCATTTGAAAGCTTCCAAAAGGATTCTTACAAGATGGATGACGATGATATGGCTTTCAAGCAAAAGGATCAACAAAAGGCTTTAGAAGCAGCCAAACAAAAGGCGTCACAAAAAGGACCTCTCGTTGGTGAAGGCAGTAAGAAATCTGGCAAAAAATAGACCAAGCATTATTAAATTAAACACTAGTTTGCAGCAAATATTTTGCTAAAATTGTGTTTTCAGCTAAAATTGTAGTTATACTTATTCAGCACTTAACTGTTTTGAACTAATATCTTACTAATATTTTACTAATGTTTTACTAAAAAAAAGTTGTTGATAAGAACATTAATTGTGTGGACAACAACCAGATGTAGTAGATACGAGGAAAATGATAATAAAAAGTACAACTCTTGTAAGACATATAAAAAATCAACCATTTAAGATACTTGTATCTGTTTTTTATACGTAAAATAAAATCACTCAAATTTCAAATAGTGCAACTCTTGTCAGACATATAAAAAATCAATTATTTAAGATTTTTGTATCTTTTTTAGAACATAAAACAAAATCAATCAAGTTTTCGACAAAAATAGTGCCATTAGTTCAAATCGATTCGTTTTTGAGAAGAATGTTTAAAAAAGTTCGAATGAAAGATCTGCCGCGAAACTTTGCTGAAAAATTTTTAAGTTTCTACAAAACCAGTTTTTGTAATATAGAAAATCTAATAAATTAAGGTACGCTGTTTCTAAATCTGGCAAAAATTTTTTGATGAAATTGTGATAATTTGTTGTTGTTTTTGTTTTTTCTTTGATATTTTAAATGATAAATCACGCTCCTAGATTATTCTCATTGGGTTTGTGAATAAATATAACAAATATCGCTAGAAATTCAAAGAATAACAAATATAATAAATGAATTTTTCACAATTTGTTAAATAAGTTTTGAGATTTTAGCACATTTGATTAATGAAAATCAAATTTATAGTTTTCAAAGATAAAAATAAAATTTATAAGAATAAAACTTAACAAGAAAAATGTTTAATACCGGGAAGAAATCCTGCAACAAACATATACATATCTGGTCTTCAAAGTTAAGTAACGTAGTGATGCTTGTTAGGAAAAGACCCTAGCCATGTGTTTGATACTTAGTGGACAATAATGAAGCAAAATTGATGATCAAAGCTCTGACTATTCTGGATGCTCTAGCTTTGCTAAAACTTCGGGTTCTGATGAGATATTTAGCCAGATCGAAATACTAATATCAACCTAGCTAATAGGTTAGATTTGCTTTATTTTTGTAGATATACGGAAATTGAAAGCTCGTTATAAATTAAAAAAAAAAAAAAAAAACACCAATAAGATTATACCCAAATGAAATATAATTTTGTGTAGATTAATATTTTGACAAAAAAAATTAAGGACTTTGGCTGTTAAATTTTGAACAATTAAGCAAAATTCACACAAAAATGGGGTGAATGACGTATTGACATCAACAACTGCAAATTAAAAAAAAAAAAAGTTTGAAAAGTTTAGTTGCAGCATTCCTAAGTCTATTAAAAATTATGTTTTTTAAAGGCAGGTTCTGCGAAAAATAGAAAAATGGTGTGTAGTAATTATTAGGTCAACATTTCATCAGTTTATGCCAAAATGTGTTGCAGTTGGCGATCCATAGTTTTTTGACGATCCATAGTTTCTCTTTGAATAAATATCTCCCCTTTAGTAAAAATTTGTTTTATATTTTATAATTTGCATACAAAAACTATACAAATTCTATAGGGAATGCGGTGTACGACGAAACGTCAGATATGTTAATAGCAATATCTCTGAAAAAAAAACATGTAAAAGTCCAGTTTAAAGTGAGATATATTTGTGTATATGCTTACTTAAATCGTCTGCTTAAAAATTTGAAAAAAAGTTTTGATATTTTGTTGGGTGTACCTTGAAACAGTTAGACTGTACCTTGAAACGTTAATTTTTATAGTCAAAACATGTTGTTTTTAATCCACTCTTATTAGTCTTTGTTGAATATAACAGTACTGTATTTGATAATAAATGGACAAAAAGTCAGTAATAGTCAAACAAGAGTGCTACAATGGGTCGGTTCGAGTATTTTATACCCTTAACAAATATTAAATTTTTTTTTTTATATTTACTTTTAATATTACTTTGTTCCCTTCCTTTTATTTAATGAAACAAATATAGAAAAAACATGTGAAGAAACCGCCCTTCTTAAAAAATCGATTAAACTTATAATTTATTAGAACAAAGTTAATATATCGGGACTGAATGACTACACTCAGGAAACGTCTGCTTTAAAAATATGTAGTTGTTTAGGTTGTAATACAGTTTCTTTATTTTTAATGTAAATGTCAGTTATTTGAAGAACAAATTTAATGTTTTACTAACCTTGCAGTTCATTTAAAAAAACAAACCACATCAAATGACTGTTGTATGATTTTACATTCATTTTATACCGTAGTTTTTTGTTATTTAAAAAAATAAAAAAAAAAAATAAATGTTTGTTTATTTTTTACTAACATGTGGTTAATTTTTACTACAATTGTTAGTCATTTTTTGAACTTTAAAAAACAAATGACAATGTTAGTTGAATTCAATGAAATGTAAGTCGTCCTTTATTTAAGTGAAATTTCATTTGTTTTTAACTACATTTGCAGTGGTCTTTACGTAGATAATATTCTAAGTGTATTTTTCAAAATACTATTTTTAAAAAGAAATAAATAAATGTGAACTTTAGTCCTATTATATCCACTAGACTTACGACCTTAATATAGCTCTCTTTTAAATTCATATATCTAAAAAACTTTTGTTTTTTGATATATTGAAAATCCTTTAAAAGACATTTTTAAAACTTTTTTTAGACTTATAAATATAACATTCTTATGTTTACCGCTTATTTGGTGAAAATTCTTATAGTGAACTTGTATTGCAATAAAAATTTAAATAAAAATATTAGGTACACTCGAAAATTGATTCAAGGAACAGTTATGATAGTGTTTTGAAAAATTATAAACTGTTTGTCTTATTCACATAATAAATGTACTTATTTTGAATACCAGGCTTAAATAAATGTTAATTTATTAAAATTTCTATATAAAATTATTGCATTTATAAATTTTAATTCACTTCAAAATTTTTCTAAATGTTTTCTTTGACCGTTTCAAGGTACACCACCCCAGTTTATGTTGCATCTATTTAATTTAGACCCTAGGACTATGGTAAACATGGGTACAAGGCTAAATAAAACACTATCTAGTAGATAATTTTCTCAAAATGTGCAAAACGTACGCATAAAATATAACGTTTCTAGGTCACTCGTTTAAGGGTACACACATTTTCCCTAGTTTTGTTTTAAGTTCTTTATTTTTCGTTTTAAGTTTTTATGTTTTTAACTATTTTTTCTTTATTTTTTTTTTTTTTTTGATTTTAGTTTTTATTTTTTTTTTGCACATTGAACTGAATAAATGTTGCTTGTGGTTAAAGTTAATCTATATTTTTTTTTTTTGTTACTGTGCAAGCGATAAATGTATTCACGCGTATATGAAAATAACCTCTTAATATAAAAAGTTTTTCTATATAAAACAAACCAAACAAACACAAGCAAAAAAAAAACTGCAGTATTGATGATATGGAAATAATTGAATTAAAATAACTTGTTTGTTGGTATAAAATTTGGTCAGGAAATTTATTAATTTAATTTACTGCTAAAGTATATTGCAAATAATTGAGTTATATAACATCATTAAAGTACTAATAATGCAGAAAAGCTATTTTCAAAGGTATTACGATGAAACTAATGAAAGTCGTTTTAATATTGTCATGATACTAGTCAGGAATTTGTCATTTTAATATCGAATTAATTACGAGAGGGAATTGAAAATGTTTTCAGATAATTTTCATAATTTTAAAGTTTACAATAGGACACCGAATTAAATGGAGTTCGGATACTTGATCATAATCCCATTTTAAAGTTGATCATGTGCAATGATAAAATTGTATTGTCTATCTTGAAAATGATCAAACTTTTGAATAGCAACATATAAAATTAATATGGCAATATCATATTAGATTTTTGGACTTGAGGTAGAACAATATTCTAACCAAATATATGAACATATAGAAAGTCCAAAAAAAAACCAATTTTTCATTTTTAATACAAAATTAAAACATTATTAATCTCTCATTTTTTTGAGGTTTAGCTGATTAGCTGTAAACACGAGTGTAGAAAAAAGACAATATTTTTGGTATTTGGTAGCATATCAAAATTTTCGAAATTAGAAAAAGTTTGCATATCAGTAATACATTTTTTTTAAAAATAAAAGTTTGCCATATTTTTGATAAATTACCAACAAGGGGTTCGAATCAAAGTTCGTTTAAATCCATTATATCACGAATATCTGAAAAATAAAAACTGTGTGTTCAATGGAAGATAGATTAGCTGGACATTTTTCAACTAATCGTTTCAGATACATAGAACTATATTTTATTCAGAAATTTTTGAAATATTGTAAAGTGACCTATAGTGAACATATTTAGTAGAAAATGACATACAATCATGGAGAAAAATCGTTGAAAGATCGTTTTAAAAAAAAATGTTCTGTTGATGCAGCTTAAAATTTCTGTTGATTTAATTGTTGATTGTGCTAACTGAAATCTAGTTTTATAAAATTTAGGTCACCTAAAGTTAGCACTATGATGCTCAACATCATTGAAGATTCTGCTGCCGCAAGTTCAGGCACACTCAGAAACATTAAAGTGCCAACCGAATAGGAAAGTGTATTTTGGTATTCAAATGCGATTTGTAAATGTTTTGGGTGTTGCAAACTGAAATTGAATTGTGTTAACCGAATTTAGTTGTGTAACCCCATATTGAGTTCTACCACCCGATTTCAGTTGCGGTAACCGAATTTTAGTAGGCGAATGTCTACATTTTTTCTTTGTGTATACTATTTTCTGTCGTCATAGCTAAATTTTCAACAATTTCTTTGAGCTTTTTTATAAATGTCGGTAAAGATGAGCTTGAGTTTTCGAGCAGTGATCGCGATCGTAAAGTTTGTTTGCCCTATATTTCAAAAACATTTCCCCTATCTTTCAAAAACATGTCCACGATAAAGGCAATAAATTACTGTAGCCCTACATCTGGTTATATGCTCTATAAAACTTGGATAGTTAAAAACTTATATAAAAAGTCCACTTTAGCGAACATTATGAAAAATTTATTTTTCGCATTTTTGTATTTATTATATTTGTTTATGTAATCAATTAGCTTTATTAGAATATGTAATACAGTATCTTACCGTTTGCAAAAACCCGACACGAAAAATTTTACAATAAAGCAAAGAAAAATGTTTACATTTGGATTATAACTTTTTTTTTTTTTTGAAAAATTTTTATCTACCAACACGTGATGAGAAATAATGAATTAAAATTAAAAATCGTTTTTTTTTTGGTAATTTTTAAACTTAAATTTCCCGCATAAAGTGCATTTTCTAAAAATGCATTTTCACCTTTTTTCCATTTAAGGTGATTTAGTTGACTAAAATTACTGAACAACATATTTGTAATGACTTTCTACGTTGTGCTTGTTGTTTTACGAATTTTGATGCCCTTTCCCCAAGCAACGCTTTAATATTTTTTTTAATCAAATCCGCAAACCACGTCAAATTTTGAAAACATTTATGTCCTTTAAGATTAATAGTCACTGTTATACATTAATTATTTTAAAATTTAAGCGAAAAAAACTATTTTTAGTTTAATTAAACCATAAAATTGTGTCGAACTCCAAATAGGTTTATACGGGAAATGTTTTAAAAATGTTTTTATTTTTGTATGTACCAACAGCTAGAATATGTAAAATTTAATAGTTCTAAAACAAAATCGAAAGTTATAATCGAAATGTGCATTCAAGTCGAAACTTTTTTAAAACAGTTCTCTGGGAAATTAAACTCGATTACAGTCTACAGTTTTGACACTTTCATGCAAAAACACGAGAACACCAAAGAGTTTATAAAATATAATTTATATAAATATTAATTTATAAATAATAATTACATAATTTCAATGTCTTTCTAATGCATGAAACCCTAATAACTGGGGTAATGTTTGGTAAGGTATAATACCTTTATGTTTTAAATAAAATTTTTTGTTATTGTCAAATTTTTTTGTTAACATACACATAGAAAAATAATAGTACTAACCGAATTGAAAAGTGTATTTTGATAGCTACAACCCATAAATTCGGTTGGTACAAACACATTAAAATGTGATTTCAGAATATTTTGGTTGGTGCGACTAAAATTCTGTTGTATTGACCGAATTTTGTTGTGATAACGAACTAACCGATTTCTGTCGTAGCAACCGAATTTCAGTTGGCAAACGACGAAATTTTTTCTCAGTGTGTATATTATTAAAATACTGTTGGCAAAATTTTTCAGTTCTTGCAAAATTTATTTTGTTATTTTTTGTCAGTTATTTTTTTTACGATATTGTTAGTTATTTTTACGTCATTTGTTGTTAATACACCGAAAAAAATCCTTGCGTTATATATACGAAAATCGACGTATATTGTGCAAAATATTTCGTTGTTGCGCACAACGAAAGGCTTGTGAAAAATATACGAATATGTACCAAAGTATTTTGTACAATATATTACGGAAGAATTGCTTTGCCCGCTCTTCAAAATGAAACAATCATAAAAATCCATTTAATAAGGATAAGGATATCAGAGCAAAATGTATGAACAGTTTTTATTAACTGTAGTAATTCAGTACAATAAAAATAAGATCTTTAGCCAAATCTCAAAATTTTTCACATATTTATTTTAAATAACTTATTTCATAAAAAAAACAAAATTTGTATAATCCACGAACAATTATGATACGAAATTTTTTCGTTAGTTTCGCAAAAAAACAAAAGCATTTAAACTTTCATATATATTACGAAAAAAGTGGATACACACAGGGAAAATATTAGTTGGAATTCAATGAATACCATTAAAAGTCTTTCCTTTTGATTCTTATTCGATTGCAAGTACGTTCTATATATAATTAAAGCAAATTAACTATTCTTGTCATAAAATAACAATAATGGTTACAAAAATATGATAACTTTGGCCCAACAATTTGTTACCCAAACTCTATTAAAAAAATAAATTCTTTCTCAATAATTCGTAATGGTTACAACCATCTTAAAAATATATATCGGCCACTTAAACCTAATAGTTGATTCTGAATATATAAATATTATTCAACTGAACAAAAATTATACTTGCAACCAAAGCATTTGCTTTTTTTAAATGTCAAAAATAAAACAAAAAATTTTTATTTCATAAAACAAACAAAATGTTCAAGAACACTTTTTTTACAATAATATGTAAATAAAACTCTATGAATAAATGAGAAAAATTTATAGCATCAATATACACCAGAAAGGTATTGGATTTTTGTTTATAATTTATAAATATTGGAATGAGAAATAGAAATACATGAATCATATTTTGCAGGAATTTTTCGGAGTTTGTTTTGAAACTTAATTAGATGATTCTGAAAATATATCAAAAGGTGTCTCTATTTTCTGATTGATAGTATTTCTTTGCTGATGACGATTTACAAATGATGATTTTCCTAAAACTACAGAAGAATTTCAAGTAATTTTCTAAATAAACCAGCTTCGATTCTTGTCAAATGTTCCTTAAAAAATTTCTTAGAGAAATTCTGCAATATCTGTAAATTTTACAAAGATAAAAACAACATTGGCGAAAAAGCGTCCTTTAATTAAGGACTTTGATAAGTAGTTTGTTTCAAAATATTTTTCATATTTCCATATAGACAAATTAAAGCTCAGTTTTGGTTTAAACGTTTTCTAAAAAAAATTTCCAGAAATTTTGAAGGAAATTTGTGCAGGATCTATTCCGGGAAAAACTATAATTTTCAACTTTAATTATCCATTTAGTTTCAGAGTCATTAATTTTATGTGATGGCAGATTTTGGACCTTTTTGTAGAAGTACACACAAATTAAAATGTATCTTTTTATGGCCCAATTATTAAAGCATTTTTCTTTATCGAAACTTAAAATTAATCCCAAAAACTTTAATTTTTTCACCAATAATGGTTTTTCACAGACTTTAATTTTATATCATTTACTACTAGTATAAAGTATTTAATTTCATTGCAATAAATAGAGTTTTAGAAAACAATTGCTTTTAATATTTGCTTTTATATGTACTATAGTTGTAAAAAATTAAAATTTGTATATTTTGTGTAAATTAACAAAACTACAAATACATACATATATTCTAAATAGGAAATGGTTGTATTTATCTAAATAAATTCGATTGGATTCAGTAGGGATAATTAAAAATGTCTGTATGTGCAACAATATTTTTTAATCTAGAAACATGGTTACAACTATCGAATCAACTGTAGATTTTAAAGATAGTACTTGTGACTATCAAAATTCGGTTGGCAAAAAATACGGTTGGAGCAACAAAACTTTTTTCTGTGTGTACTAATAATTTTGTTAGTTTCGTGAAATTTTAAAAATCCGCACTAAATTTATTTTCGTAAAATGAAAGAACATTTCTTGTAGTTTACGAAAAAAATAGCTACGAAAGTTTTTTTTCCTAAAAGTTGCATGTATTTTTTTTCGTTGTAATAACTATATTTTAAGTTATTTTTAACGATAATTACCTTTGTCGTATTTTTAACTGAATTTACATTTGCTGTAATAGTCATTATCAGTTAATTCTACTGTCAAACTTTTTTGAGTGTAGAGAAATAATTAAGTTTCGTCAATTTTAAAATTAGTTCATTTTTATTATATAGCCCAAATGAATAATATTTGGTATATTTGGCCTACATCGCGTATGATTTATATTTGTGTTATTAAATATCACTCATACGTCTGGACTGTAAGCAATCTTATTTGTTAAAAATAAGTTCTTAAGAGAAATAAAAGCATTCGTTTATAATTTTGAATCATAACAATTTTTCTCAAAACATAATGAAAATAATACACTGTATTATAAACATAACAAAACTAAATTAAAACTATTTTAAAAACTTTATTCTTAAGAAGAAAATGTTAAAAGAAAAATATATACTCGATTGAAAATAATGTTCTTTTCGAAAGAATTATAGAAAAACAAGAAAACCTAGTTTTATTTATTTCGTACTTCTTCGACAATATTGAATTATATAAAATACTGGACAAACATGAAGAAATAGAAATAGAACGATTTTTTTGATGTTAACTTTTTTTTTTTGTCCAAGAAAAACATTTGGAATGAAAAAAAACATAACTTTCAACAAGATTAGCAAAAGATGATACAATTGTTACTACACTCATAGAAATGAAGGTGTTAAAATTTCAAACAAAGCTATTAAAAATTTGTTAAAAGTGAGCTTACAGAAAATACTGCTAAAATTGGCATATTTTTTTTACTAAATATTAGTAATATAAGAATAGCAAAATAAGTCTGTTGAATTTACAAATATTAAGTTATTAATGAGCTATACTTTAGTTAATTGATAGTAACAAAATAATCTCCCAATATCAGGAAAAACATTCACTAACCCTGCGGGAAATGGACCAGTCACTGGTATGGTCGAGTGACTAGAACTTTGTGTGTATGAACCAGTCCTAGTTTCAGTTCTGTTATATGAAAGTGACCGGTACTTTTAACATGGGCTTGTCATAGGAGGTGACAATTGGTACCTGTGAAGCACTGCATGAGGTGCGAATAATTTAACCAAGGTACCATATCACCGCACCGACTGAAATGAATATGCTACGGGACAAGTTAGATGTAGGTAGTGTCAAAGTATAGCCATTTTAGGATTTATGTGACATGTAACAGAACCAGTGGGAAAAAAATTATGACGTGACTGGTGTAGGTGCACGTATTGTAGAACTGGAGAAAAATTGTTGAAGGAAAACTGGTTACATATTAAGAGCAATGTTGTCTGTTATAGGGGTAGTTTGAGTGGAATAGTTTTGTAAAGTACCACTGCACTTATCTAAGGAGTACATGTCGCCGGGCATGCGAAAAGTAATTAGCAAGTAACCTGTCACTTTTTGTTCAGCGTGTGTCATATTATGTACGGTTGCTAAAAGCCTGTCCGGAACCAGTCACTGCACTTATTCAAAAGAGAGTGTCATACCACCTGTTCAAAAACCTCAAAAAGGCACAACAATAATCAATTTTAAAATTAGTTTATTTTGTCTATACCGAACAAAAAACTATAAAATTAAATTCATTACAGAAATTTAAATTTGGAATAATAATCATGCATAAAAATACGAAATTATTGTCAAAACTACAAAAAACTTTGTAAAATATAAAAATTTTCGTTTTTTTTTACAAAAAGTTTAGTTAATTTGACATTTTTCGTAATTTTACGCATGGATTATTATCAGTGTACATAAACTAGGCAAGAAGTCCGGATGTTCAAAATATAGATTTTTTTCAAGTTTTTTTCTTTATTTGCTAACATTTTCTACTAATTTTTATTTTCCAATACTTCTAAAAAGCACTTTATGTACATTTTAATTTTGGATTCTGCATTATAATTCTAGTTCCACAATAATATCCTCTATAAAAAGAAGGAGCTGCAACAATTCAGCACAAATTTAATGTATAACTTATAAAGCAGAGTAACAAAAATATATTCTTAGTTTCAATTTGGTTCCCAAAAGAAGAAAAATCGTTCCCAAAAATCTTGTAAACTATCTAAACCAGATATTTCGAAACCAATATGCAGAAAATTTTAGTTTTTATTCTTGTAAAGTGTTTCAAGTTCTTAATACGTTTGTTAGCGCTATTAAATGTGTAAAATAACCAATCACTCGAAAAATCGCCGTCGGCATTTCGAAAATTAACTTGCTAAACGAGTTTTAAGATCGGGACTTTTATCGATAAATCGCCATATCTGACCAACTTGGTCATTGTTTAAAGAGTTCGGTATTCAGTTATTTTTAAACCAGTGGAGTCTTACGTCTTCATTTCTACTATCACATAGTCGGTGACATAAAAAAGTTTCTTCAGTGTTGTGTCCAGTTTGTGGCATTCAAAGAACTGCATCCGTTGGTACTAATTGCCATGTTTTTATCCACTGCTAACGGTTTTGAACCAGGTCAATGACCAGTAGCAACTTCAACAGCAACGACCCTAGTTGTTTCTGTACACTTTAATGTTATGTTACTTTTTTCTCCAGTTACATGATATATCTGGTACCAACCCGTGAATGTTTTATCACCATAACTATAGTCACGTGATTGGACATTTCACCCAAATTAACACTTTTTGGTACACCACAATTTTGGTTTCACCAGTTTCGTGACGTGCTCCCCAATCATATATCCCAGAATTACCACTTTCGATCAATCGACCCTTCATTTCCCGCAGGGAAATAACAGTAGCCAAAGAAAATCATTGACAAACGTGAAATTTTAAAAGTTTTATTTTTAGATTTTTAATGCGAATAAAAGTCTGCCCTTGTGAAAACAGCAATCTACAATTTTTTATAAAAAAAAATTCTGCTGAGTTTAGCAAAATAAACTGATATTTGCATTCTAATAAATTTGAGTTAAATATGTCAAACATTTTGTTAATAATACAGTTTTTGAAAATGAAAATTATTCAAGTTCGAGGCCATTATTTATTAGGATATGTCCTAACAAATTTGTTTGCTATTTTGATTCTACAAATATTTAGTAAAATGTTTTGCTTATTTTACAGAGCTATTTTAAATTAACTAAAATTCACATCGAATATAACTAAAATTTTGTAAAGTTAACAAAGTTATTTTTACTGTTTTTATTTTATGAATATTTAGCAAATAAAATATGTTAAATTTAGCAGTTTTTTCTACAAGGTCATTTTTAACATTTTTCTGTTATTTTTACAGATTTGTTTCTATTAGTGTAAGGCAACAATACATGGACTCTCATATATATTTTCAAACGTTTCACACAGACTTGTGAAGTAGACAGACAGATAATAAAGACTGCCAGTACAATAATGTTAATAGAACATGTGTAGTTTGAAAAAAATAACAAAAAAAAAAGTTTTTAAATAAGGTTAAAAAATTTAATAAACAAAAGTTTATAAAGTTAAATAAATGGACACTTGTTTGATGAGTTTTGTTGGGGAATTAAAGAAATGAGAAAAAATAAAGAAACAAAAAAATTCTGGGAAGTGTTTTTTTAAACAATATTATTAAACTAATTTTTTAATAGAGTATTTAAAACATATTTTCTGGCTGAAGTGGCTCAAAACTTATCATCAATAAATAAGGCAACCGGTATCTTTTGAAAATATTTCAAACATAAGTCGTTGGCTTAACAATTGCTTTTTAGAAGAAGATTATTCAAATTCTGAACAGAAAATTGTCCTAGTAGCGTATGCGGAATGGAATATGAACTGATTTCTAAACATCGCTGCAAAAAGAAAACAAATTACAATAGCAAAACAAAAGATGAGAAAAATCCGGTAATATTCGCTTAATTATTTGGCTAGAGATCAGTTCAATAGATTCAAATTGAAGCAACCTTATCATTAACTGAAGAAGAACGTCACAAATGAATTTTAAATTTTGTGGAAATAACTCACAGAAAAACTAAAAAAAATAACTTTTCTTAATTTTTCTAAAATGCATTTAAAAAATCTTGTATTTTTAATGCGACAAATAGTTTCGAGAATAAAAAATTTTCTAAAAACGAGGCTGCTTAAAAAATTTGCTTTTGGAATGCTGCCAAACTTGGGCTTAGTTGAAGGCGGAAATTGTGGGGCATACGGCAAAATCATATCAAGTGTTTTCAAATAAAAAGAATGTAACGAAAAGAATACACTAAAATATAATTCTGATATAAAAGCAATTAAATTGTAAAAAAAAAAACTCAGTTTCAGCAGTCTTAGAAGATTCGTAGCTACTCATTAAACACTGACTAAGTGCTTTGTGAAAGAAAATGTCTTTTGCAGCCATAATGTACATTTACATATTTATGAATATGCATATTTTGCTATAAATACATATTTTTGCATTTTATCAAGTTTGGTGGTCATTTTTAATTGCAGGCAAAAGTGGGTTTGTGATATCCATATCGGAATAATTTTAGTATATTAAATGCAACACTGCTCCCATCAAGTACCACCTGTTAATAGACTACTGTCAGATTTTGAGCAAATTCCGTCATTTGCTTTGCGTTTAACAGCTGTTCAAACATACAACCTCGTGGATTTTTTCAAAAATGATAAAAGTGATTTTCGAGTGCTCATTAAACATTATTTTTTGCGAAAAAAAACCGTCAATCAAACCAAGGAAAAGCTTGATAAGTACCATGCACAATCGATTTCAATGATAAAAAGTGGTTTACTGACTTTCGTTGTGGTGGCACAAGTACAAATAACGCTGAACGTTCTGGACGGCCAATTGAGGTCAATACACACGAAAATCGAAAAAATCCACGATATGGGGTTGGCCGATCGAAGAGTAATAGTGCGTGAGATTGTTGATGCCATAGTCATTTATATAGCAGTGTCGTTTCGATTTTAAAAGATCAGCTGGGTTTAAGAAAGCTGTCTGCAAGATGGGTGTAGCATTTGCTCTCAATTGCTTTATGAAGGAAATTGTCTTTGCAGCCATAATGTACATTTGCATATTTATGTACATTTGCATATTTGCTATAATAATACATATTTTTGCATTTATCAAATTCAGTGGTCATTTCTGATTACAGGCAAAAGTGGGTTTGTGATAACCATAAGGAATAATTTTTAGTATATTAAATGAATAAATGAAATGATAAATAAATGTTTTAAAATTTCGAGTTTTGGAAAAATTTTAATAAAAATTCGGCACGGGATAATGGTTAACCAAAAAAAAGTCAATTTCTTCTATTCGAAACCATTTTCAATTAAATTGGGGCTGCAATGACAAATCTATTTTTGGAAGGGACACGCTATTATATATTTATAATTGTTTAACATGTTATCTAAATCAAATCCGAACAAATATACCTAAAAATTAGCTTTTGACAAATTAAGACATTTATTGCATTTTGTCACATCATAAAAACCAGCGGTATAGCAAAAACCCATAAAATAACACGAACAAGTTTCAAAATATTAGAACAGAAACAAATAAAAAAAATAACAGAAATAAAATATAAAATCAGCACCAACATGAAAAAATTTTTACTTTGACTTTTATATCTTGAGTAGTAAAGTTTGTATAAAAATAAACTTGGAAATTGCTTATAGAATTTAAAAAAAAAAAACATATAACGACGATCATAAGTTGATAGCTCGTAGCTTGCAGTTAAATTCCATGTTGAGTTAAACATTCCAAATGGCTTTTCCATCTCTCTGAAATTATTAACAAACCTTATCTGCTATTATTTCGATTTTTCATTACAGTTTTTATGTGTCAACTTATGATCATCGTTAATTTAAATTTAACAAATCACCCGAAGAAAATAAAGTTTATAATCCACTTTAATGCTTAGAATTATAAAATGCAAAAATTCTTAGATTTCTTTATGATATTCCAGATTGAATAATTTAACCCCCTAAGATAACTACACTACGTATGAGTAATATTAATTAACAAGTTTTTATGAGAAAACTTAAACTACTGAAAAACTTTAAAACCTATAAAAACTTAACAACTGCAAATGCAATCTAAGTGTTTAAAGAATATTATTTGCAATATTAGTTTCCATTTCTTTTATAGATTTTTTTGATTAACTACATCTCTTCTTATAGAAATGCAACAAAAAAACGTACAAAACTATAATGAATCTGCATACATTTATGTTTATAGTTATATTTTAAATAAAGTAGCATGTTTGGTAAAAAAAAAATCCATTGTCAGATATTGTTAGAATATTTTTCAAATATATATCGGCCATTCCACCGAAGGCGGGCCAAAAAAAGGGCATTTTTGAACTGGGTTTTCCGATTTGAATTAAATTTTGCATTTTAAAAACTCTATAGAGCCACAAAATGATTGGCGTTTTTAGTTGATATATTATTGAGTAAATTGCAAGAAGTGGTGTAAATTTGAATATTCGTATTTTATTCATCGGATTATCACCATTTTAAATTGCCCTGGAATGGTATACTCTCCTCTTTTTCTATTGCGAAATAAAGTTTTTTTGAGCGTTAATAAGAAATGCATTTTTTATGCAATTACTTTTTTAAATGCACTTTTTTCAAATTTGGCCACACTCGATTTGGAAAAAAGATGAATATTTGTAAAGCATGGAAATTTACTAAAAGCAAAGCACTTTCGTTTTTTTTTTGGTCCTGGGGCTTATCTATTATTAACGATTTTTTAAAAAAA
>CM037854.1:220330161-220548420 GCA_021234595.1 Delia radicum
TTTAATTCAAAGTTATTTTAAAGTATGACGTTGTATAACTAAAAGTCAAAATTAAAATGAAAATTATTCAAGTTCGAGGCCATACTCTATATTTCTTTATTAGGATATTGTCCCTAACAAATAATCTATAGAGTTTTGTATTCAAATTTATTAATTGACCGCTTTCAAGAATGTGTTTGATATATCTATTTCGGGAATTTTATAGGTTCCCATCATGAGAACACGTTTTGAAAGAAGTGTCAATCCCCATGCAAAACATCAAACATTCATATAAACTAGTTTTCTCACTAAATGAGAAGTAATTTATGAGCTCGAAGTTAAAGATTATCACAAATTTATTCAAAAATAAATTGAAAACTTGTTTGTTATGAGCAAGGTCTACCTTGGTAGATATTTAATACTCGTTTTTTTGTTTTTTTCTCCTTTTTATTTGCACACTTGTTTTGTTCAAAAAAACAAAGGAGGTAAACAAGACCGTACTTTGTCTTTTATACTTTTAGACCTAAAATTCTTTTTTAGACCTAAAATTCCCGAAATAGATCTATCGACACATTCTTCAAAGTGGTCAATTAATAACTTTGAAAACAAAACTCTATAGAATTATTGTTATTTCCTAATAAATAAATATAGGGTATGGCCTCGAACTTGAATAATTTTCATTGCACAATTAAAGTTCGAAAAACAGAATTTTTATTTTAATAAAATTAAACTTGTAAAGGTCTCTAAAATTTAAAATATTTTTTTTTAGTTATGGGTTAATTCATAGAATAGATTTTATAAAATATTGCTATAAAATGGGGTTATTTTAAGGTAGAAATCTGAAACTTAAAGTCACAAAACATTCTCTTAGAAAGAATAAACTAAATTATTAAAGAAGAAATTGCCAAAAAAAAATAATTTATTTTCAATCCTAATAAAGGGTCCGCCATCTAACGTTTTTTTTTTTCCGATGCCGATTTTGCCAAAAAAATCATCTTTTCAGATGAATCTCTCATACTGCATGGCCAGCCGAGGCTGTCATTTGAATGAAATTATTTTCCATTATTAACCGGAAGGATTGTACTTTCAAATAAAAAAGAAATTTGAGAAAATATTCAGTAGTTTTTTTATAGCATTTAAAAAAAAAAAAAAAAAGTTATATGGCGGCCCCTTTATATTACGGTAACGAAGTTTTGGGCTTTTAAGCTCTTGTTCCATATATGAGATATCTTTCAATAAAAGAATATTTATGATATATAAATTGTACGTTTTATTGCTGCTTTAAACCAAATAATTGTTTCTAATCCATTTAAACCACCTCTAACAAGATTTTGGCTTACCTCGCTCTAGCATCTACATATGATATAAAACCGCATTGAGCAATCAATTTATTCAATTATTACAAAATTTGTTTTGTAATTTTATGCAACAGCACCAATTGAAACAACGATTTGCAAAATTATTTCCATTAACTATTAACTTTTGTTTAATCAAAAAAAAAAAAAAAAACCTAAGCAACATTTTTAGGGTTCTTTGTGGGGATAGTTTTTGTACTCTGGTTATCGAAACTCATGGAAAAAATAAAACTAACTATTTTCTATTTGAAATGTTTGCAGTTCGAAACACAACAATAGCAGCAACAATAACAATTCTGCGTTAGTTTAAGTTCTATTAAAAACAACAAAAATAACAAAAAAATGCATTTTGTTTTAACTTTAATGGCTAACAAATCGGATTATCGTATATAGATAAAAAAAATTCGATTGCATAAACATACGAAACGAATGAATGGAAAAAAAAATAGAGGAGGCAACGAAAAATAAACAGTAGGGGGCAATTTATTATGAAATCAAATTAAGGATAAAATTTTTGTTTAAAATAATGTAGAAAAATCTAGCTCTTTTTTTCCAAATTACATAAATTTGCGATTTTTTGAATAGTATTGAAAATGAAAACTGTGAGCAAATCGCGAGTTTCTGAAAATTTAATATTTGAATATGGAAATGTGTTATGGGTTCCATGGAGTGTGTGTGTACAAAAAATGCATTAAGTGTCAGGACCCTCGGTATAATGGATGTCAATAAATATAGTATTAACAGCCTAGTATGTAAAATGAATAATTTTTGCGTAAAATTAAGCAGATATTACACTAAAAATGGTAAAGCTTTCATGTCGTTGTGTTATATTCAATCGGAGCTTTCTCCATTCTTTTCAGAAAATGAGGTTTTGATGCCAAAATGTTCAATAACGTCATACTTCAAATTAAATATCATTCTAACGCTGTGGGCGTTGTGGTGTAATGGTAGCTCATTGGACTGTTACACAGATGGTCCCGGGTTCGATTCCCGGTGACGACAACATAAATTTAGAAAAATAATATGTATAAGTTTTCTCTCACTTATATGTATAGCTGCGCCCACCTTCGGTGTTCCCATAGCACTTAACCCCATCGAAGTAAATTAATGAATCTGAGCTATGAAACAAAAGCTCCAATAAATTCGCCAACTCTACATCCGGTGGCGAGCAACAACTGTTTTAAGACTTATCTACTCGCGCAATTACAGTGTTGCCATGTTTGAAGCCCTTCTTATTTCACCACCTTTCATCTTTCCACTATACCCTTTCTAAAGAAAGCAACACATTAATTAATAGGAAGAATTACCTGTGTGTTGCTTCTATTTTGAAAAAAAAAAAAAGTTATACTTATTCAGCACTTAACTCTTTGAACTAACGTTTTACTAATATTTTCCTAATGTTTTACTAATTTTGTTCGCTAAAAAATGTTGCTGATAAAACATTAATAGTGTGGCCAACAACCACATTGAAAGATATACGCAGAATGAAGTAGATGTCGCGGTATGTCAAGATGTAGTATGTACTAAAAAGTACAACTCTTGTAAGACTTATTAAAAAAATCAACCATTTAAGAATTTTGTATCTGTTTTTCATACATAAAAGAAAATAACTCAAATTTTCGGAGAAAATAGTGAGAAATTAGTAGAAGAGTTAGTAAAACGTCTTGTAAATCAAGTATACTATTTTTCAGGAAATATTTTTCTAAAACTGTATTTCAGCTAAAATTTTAGTTATACTTATTCATCACTTAACTGTTTTAAACTAATGTTTTACTAATATTTTACTAATGTTTTACTAATTTAGTTCACTAAAAATTAAAAAAATTAATAGTGTGAACAACAAAAGATATACGCAGATGTCGCGGTATGTCAAGATGTACTATGTACTAAAAGGTACAAGAATTTTGTATCTATTTTTCATACATAAAAGAAAATTACTCAAATTTTTGGAGAAAGAAGTGCCATTAGTTCAAATCTAAATCGTTTCGTTTTTGAGAAGAATGCTTAAAAAAAGTTCGAATGAAAGATCTGCCTCGAAACTTTGCTGAAAAATTTTTAAGTTTCTACAAAACCAGTTTTTTGTAATATAGAAAATCTAATAAATTAAGGTACGCTGTTTCTAAATCTTGGCAAAAATTTTTGATGAAATTGTGATAATTTGTTGTTGTTTTTGTTTTTTCTTTGACATTTTAAATGATAAATCACGCTCCTAGATTATTCTCATTGGGTTTGTGAATAAATATAACAAATATCGCTAGAAATTCAAAGAATAACAAATATAATAAATGAATTTTTCACAATTTGTTAAATAAGTTTTGGGATTTTAGCACATTTGATTAATGAAAATCAAATTTATAGTTTTCAAAGATAAAAATAAAATTTATAAGAATAAAACTTAACAAGAAAAATGTTTAATACCGGGAAGAAATCCTGCAACAAACATATACATATCTGGTCTTCAAAGTTAAGTAACGTAGTGATGCTTGTTAGGAAAAGACCCTAGCCATGTGTTTGATTACTTAGTGGACAATAATGAAGCAAAATTGATGATCAAAGCTCTGACTATTCTGGATGCTCTAGCTTTGCTAAAACTTCGGGTTCTGATGAGATATTTAGCCAGATCGAAATACTAATATCAACCTAGCTAATAGGTTAGATTTGCTTTATTTTTGTAGATATACGGAAATTAAAAGCTCGTTATAAATTAAAAAAAAAAAAAAAAAAAAAAAAAAAAACACCAACAAGATTATACCCAAATGAAATATAATTTTGTGTAGATTAATATTTTGACAAAAAAAGAAAAATTAGGAGTTTGGCTGTTAAGTTTTGAACAATTAAGCAAAATTCACACAAAAATGGTTTGAATGACGTATTGACATTAACAACTGCAAATTAAAAAAAAAAAAGTTTGAAAAGTTTAGTTGCAGCATTCCTAAGTCTATTAAAAATTATGTTTTTTAAAGGCAGGTTCTGCGAAAAATCGAAAACTGTTTAGTAGTAATTATTAGGTCAACATTTCATCAGTTTATGCCAAAATGTGTTGCAGTTTGCTATCTATAGTTTTTCTTTAAATAAATATCTCCCCTTTAGTAAAAATTTGTTTTATATTTTATAATTTGCATACAAAAACTATACAAATTCTATAGGGGAATGCGGTGTACCACAAAACGTCAGATATGTTAATAGCTATATCTCTGCAAAAAAAGCCATGTAAAAGTCCAGTTTGAAGTAAGATATATTTGTCTATATGCTTACTTAAATCGTCTGCATTAAAATTAAAAAAAAAAAAAATTGCAAAATTATAGCAAATTTTGCACATTTTTGAAAGTTTGATTAAAGGTATACTTTTGGGTAAGAGTAAGTAAGAGTGTACCTTGAAACGTTAATTTTTATAGTCAAAACATGTTGTTTTTAATCCACGCTTATCAGTCTTTGTTGAATATAAGTGTACTATATTTGATAACATTGTGCAACACATTTCGGGTCATGGCAGACATCCCGGACCATTCCAACGGAAAATGAAAGTAGACTATTAGTTGACTAAAACCGCCAAAGGGGTTTGAAATCTTTGCTCTTGTTTTGTTTTTATAGGCTTTTGAAGTTGACTCTTTTTTAGCATATTTTTGGTATTTTTTTTTACTATGGATGAAAAAAAAATGTTGAAATGGGTAAAAATAAAATGCAATAACGACGAAAGCGAGGATGCTCATTTGCACACAGACTGTTTGGTAGCTTCTTTAGAAGTGTGGTGTTCAAAATGAGTTAAATCGGTCTAGCGCTTCAAAAGTTATGAGTTAAAATGTAAGGCAGCCTCAAAATGTTTCATACAAATTGGCAAATTTTACTAAATTACGTGACTTGTCCATTTTGTAACCAGACATATAGAGATGAATAGTGTTGAATATTCACCTCAAGTACTTTTTTCACCAAATTTTTTTTTCACCTCAAACTTTTTTCACCTCGAAATTCTTTTTTACCTCAATTTGTGTTTACTATAAGAAATGTTGGACATTTTGTAATCAAAGACATAGCGAATAGTATTGAATATTTCACCTCAAATACTTTTTTCACCAAAATTATTTTTCACCTAAAACGTTTTACACCTTGACATTTTTTACCTCAAAATTTGTCATGGAAATTGAATTAAAAACATTTTGATATGTGAAAACATTTATTGTAGTATGATAGTGTTTTGAAAAATTATAAACTGTTTGTCTTATTCACATAATAAATGTACTAATTTTTAATACCAGGCTTAAATAAATGTTAATTTATTAAAATTTTTTTAGTTCTATATAAAAATATTGCATTAATAGAATTTTAATTGACTTCAAAATTTTTCTGAATATATATTTTTTTTTTTTTGTTAATTAATAATCATATAATTACAAATTATATAGTATTTCCCTAACCGAGCACTAGCTACTATGGCCTTCGGCGCGTTGTAGCGAAAACAGACCAGTGCCTCTGGTGGGAATCGAACCCACGACCCCCGCACTGATAAGCCAGCACGCTACCAACTAGCCTACCGGGGCGCACTTTCTAAATATTTTCTTTGACCGTTTCAAAGTACACCATCCCAGTTTATGCTGCATCTATTTAATTTGTAACCCTAGATCTATGGTAAACATGGGTGCAAGACTAAAAAGACTAAGGACACTATCTAGAAGATAATTTTCTCAAAATGTGCAAAACATACGCATAAAATATAACGTTTCTAGGTACACTCGTTTTAGGGTACATACATTTTCTCTAGTTTTGTTTTAAGTTCTTTATTTTTCGTTTTAAGTTTTTATGTTTTTAACTATTTTTTCTTTATTTTAAGTTTTTTTTTATTTTTTTTTTTTTATTTTTTGTTGCACATTGAACTGAATAAATGTTGCTTGTGGTTAAAGTTAATCTATTTTTTTTGTTACTGTGCAAGCGATAAATGTATTCACGCGTATATGAAAATAACCTCTTAATATAAAAAGTTTTTCTATATAAACAAACCAAACAAACACAAGCAAAAAAAAAACTGCAGTATTGATGATATGGAAATAATTGAATTAAAATAACTTGTTTGTTGGTATAAAATTTGGTCAGGAAATTTATTAATTTAATTTACTGCTAAAGTATATTGCAATAATTGAGTTATATAACATCATTAAAGTACTAATAATGCAGAAAAGCTATTTTCAAAAGGTATTACGATGAAACTAATGAAAGTCGTTTTAATATTGTCATGATACTAGTCAGGAATTTGTCATTTTAATATCG
Source organism: Delia radicum (assembly GCA_021234595.1). Classification (NCBI taxonomy): domain Eukaryota; kingdom Metazoa; phylum Arthropoda; class Insecta; order Diptera; family Anthomyiidae; genus Delia; species Delia radicum. The sequence continues at coordinate 220,336,755 of CM037854.1, forward strand.
AATTAAGTACGAGAGGGAATTGAAAATTTTTCAGATAATTTTCATAATTTTTAAGTTTACAATAGGACACCGAATTAAATGGAGTTCAATTTTAAAGTTGATCGTATGAAATGAAACAATTTATTGTTTATCTTGAAAATGATAAAAATTTTGAAAAGCAACATATAAAATCTAATATGACAACATCATATTAGATTTTTGGACTTGAGGTAGAACAATATTCTACCCAAATACATGAAAATATGGAAAGTCCGAAAAAACAGAAATTTTTGCATTTATAATACAAAAATTAAAACTGTATTAATCTCTTGATGAGCTGTAAACACGAGGGTTGAAAAAAGACAATATTTTTGGTATTTGGTAGCATTTAAAATTTTTCGAAATTAGAAGAAATTTACATATCAGTAATACATTTTTTTAAAAATAATATGCCTATTTCTCATGTTTTTGCACAGGCTTGCCATATTTTTGATAAATTACCAACAAGGGGTTCGAATCAAAGTTCGTTTAAATCCATTATATCACGAATATCTGAAAAATAAAAACTGTGTGTTCAATGGAATATAGATTAGCTGGACATTTTTCAACTAATCGTTTCAGATACATAGAACTATATTTTATTCAGAAATTTTTGTAATATTGTAAAGTGACCTATAGTGAACATATTTAGTAGAAAATTACATACAATCATGGAGAAAAATCGTTGCTCCGGAAATGCCTCTTGTCAGATCCGGAAAGACCGTTTTAAAAAAAAATGTTCTGTTGATGCAGCTTAAAATTTCTGTTGATTTAATTGTTGATTGTGCTAACTGAAAGTTAGTTCTTTTAAAATTTAAGTCAGTTGTCGTAACCGAATTCTAGTTGGCGTATGTCAAAATTTTTCTCTGTGTGTACTATTTTCTGTTGTAATACGAGCTTCAGTTTTCGAGCAGTGATCGCAATCGAAAAGTTTGTTTCCCCTATATTTCAAAAACATTTCGCGTATATTTACAAGTCCACGATAAAGGCAATATATAGATAGATAAATGTTCTTTATTTCAAAAATACATTTAAGTTTGTTTACAACATTTTCATAAAATAATGAATTTGAACTTATGACAATGACAATGACAAAAGTCGTTTGTCGGAGGTTTGAATTGATTGAAATTTTACAATTATTATAAAAATCATTTGTTAAAGCATTTAAATTTAATAAAAAAAAGAAGAAATTAAGCAAATTCGTTTATTATAGCCTTGCGATATAATAGGGCGTTTTAATATAATTAACTAATTTATCCCAAGTTTCATCATTTACAACATTTAATATATTAATTATTTCGTTTTCTGATAAAATTACTTTTCCAAAAAATCTTATTCGATATTTTCTTAGAATAGGGCATTTTCCTATGAAGTGTTGGATATCTTCAGGCTCGGTCATATTACATAATGTACATATACTTTGGATATTGTTGAAGCTTTTATTAGAGCTATAAGACCACATCTTGCCTTGCAAATCCACATTATTTTACTACGATCGTATGTGTTATTAAAGTAAGAATGACCCATATTATGATCTAAATATTTGTACAATCTGGCATCGCTTTGTAAGCACCTCATCCACACTTTCTGACGGTTTCCGTATGTCATATGACTCAAAAGATTTGCAAAATTGTTTGACCAACTTACTGCGTTTAAGTTTGAAAGATTCCATTCCTAACCATAGTTTGTTCCTAGGTTATTTAGGCTTTCTGACCAGAAAACATTACTTTCAAACACTTTTAATGATAATTGGTTGGGTAGTCTATTTGCTGGGTAATCAAACAGCGTTCTGTATACATATCGAAAATGGAGCTCAAGGGTGTACAAATGTCCATTTAATACCCCTGTTTCGAGCATTCTACTGCGTATGTGGGGTAAAGTCAGGTAATTTAAATATATAATATAAAGGCAATATGAATATCAGAATTTTGTTTTCCGGAGTAAGGGAATTTTTTATACTGTGGCCCTAGATATAGCTAAAAACTTATATCAAAAGTCCACTTTAGCGAACATTATGAACATTTTATTTTTCGCATTTTTTTATTTGTTATATTTTTTTATGCAATCAATTAGATTTATTAAAATATTTAATATAGTTCTTACCGTTTACAATAAGCCGACTCGAAAAATTATACAATAAAGCAAAGTAAAATGTGTACATTTGGGTTATAACTTTTTTTTTGCAAAATTTTTACCTACCAACACGTGATGAGAAATACTGAATTGAAATTAAAAATCGTTTTTTTTTTTTGGTAATTTTTAAACTTAAATTTCCCGCATAAAGTGCATTTTCTAAAAATGCATTTTCAGCTTTTTTCCATTAAAGGTGGTTTAGTTGACTAAAATTACTGAACAACATATTTGTAATGACTTTCTACGTTGTGCTAGTTGTTTTACGAATTTTGATGCCCTTTCCCCAAGCAACGCTTTAATATTTTTTTTAATCAAAATCCGCAAACCACGTCAAATTTGTAAACATTTATGTCCTTTAAGATTAATAGTCACTGTTATACATTAATTATTTTAAAATTTAAGCGAAAAAACTATTTTTAGTTTAATTAAACCATAAAATTGTGTCGAACTCCAAATAGGTTTATACGGGAAATGTTTTAAAAATGTTTTTATTTTTGTATGTACCAACAGCTAGAATATGTAAAGTTTAATAGTTCTAAAACAAAATCGAAAGTTATAATCCAAATGTGCATTCAAGTCGAAACTTTTTTAAAACAGTCATCTGGGAAATTAAACTCGATTACAGTCTACAGTTTTGACACTTTCATGTAAAAACACGAGAACACCAAAGGGTTTATAAAATATAATTTATATAAAATATAATTTATATAAATATTAATTTATAAATAATAATTACATAATTTCAATGTCTTTCTAATGCATGAAACCCTAATAACTGGGGTAATGTTTGGTAAGGTACAATACCTTTATGTTTTAAATAAATTTTTTTGTTATTGTCAAATTTTTTTGTTAACATACACATAGAAAAATAAAGTACTAACCGAATTGAAAAGTGTATTTTGATAACTACAACCAATAAATTCGGTTGGTACAAACACATTAAAATGTGATTTCAGTATATTTTGGTTGGTGCAACTAAAATTCTGTTGTATTGACCGAATTTTGTTGTGATAACGAACTAACCGATTTCTGTCGTAGCAACCGAATTTCAGTTGGCAAACGACGAAATTTTTCTCAGTGTGTATATTATTAAAATACTGTTGGCAAAATTTTTCAGTTCTTGCAAAATTTATTTTGTTATTTTTGTCAGTTATTTTTTTTACGATATTGTTAGTTATTTTTACGCCATTTGTTGTTAATACACCGAAAAAAATCCCTGCGTTATATATACGAAAATCGACGTATATTGTGCAAAATATTTCGTTGTTGCGCACAACGAAAGGCTTGTGAAAAATATACGAATATGTACCAAAGTATTTTGTGCAATATATTACGGAAGAATTGCTTTGCCCGCTCTTCAAAATGAAACAATCATAAAAATCCATTAAATAAGGATAAGGATATCAGAGCAAAATGTATGAACAGTTTTTATTAACTGTAGTAATTCAGTACAATAAAAATAAGATCTTTAGCCAAATCTCAAAATTTTTCACATATTTATTTTAAATAACTTATTTCATAAAAAAAAAACAAAATTTGTATAATCCACGAACAATTATGATACGAAATTTTTTCGTTAGTTTCGCAAAAAAACAAAAGCATTTAAACTTTCATATATATTACGAAAAAAGTGGATACTAATAATTTTGTTAGTTTCGTGAAATTTTAAAAATCCGCACTAAATTTATTTTCGTAAAATGAAAGAATATTTCTTGTAGTTTACGAAAAAAATACCTACGAAAGTTTTTTTCGTAAAAAGTTGCATTTATTTTTTTTCTGTGTAACAACTATATTTTTAGTTATTTTAACGATAATTACCTTTGTCGTATTTTTAACTGAATTTACATTTGCTGTAATAGTCATTATCAGTTAATTCTACTGTCAAACTTTTTCGAGTGTAAAGAAATAATTAAGTTTCGTCAATTTAAAATTAGTTCATTTTTATTATATAGCCCAAATGAATAATATTTGGTATATTTGGCCTACATCGCGTATGATTTATATTTGTGTTATTAAATATCACTCATACGTCTGGACTGTAAGCAATCTTATTTTTTAAAAATAAGTTCTTAAGAGAAATAAAAGCATTCGTTAATAATTTTGAATCATAACAATTTTATTCAAAACATAATGAAAATAATACACTGCATTATAAACATAACAAAACTAAATATTATAAAACTATTTTAAAAATTTTACTCTTAAGAAGAAAATGTTAAGAGGAAAATACATACTCGTTTGAAAATAATGTTCTTGTCGAAAGAATAAAAGAAAAACAAGAAAACCTAAATTTATTTATTTCGTACTTCTTCGACAATATTGAATTATATAAAATACTGGACAAACATGAAGAAATAGAAATAGAACGATTTTTTTGAATTAACTTTTTTTTGTCCAAGAAAAACATTTGGAATGAAAAAAACATAACTTTCATCAAGATTAGCAAAAGATGATACAATTGTTACTACACTCATAGAAATGAAGGTGTTAAAATTTCAAACAAAGCTATTAAAAATTTGTTAAAAGTCAGCTTAAAATTGGCATATTTTTTTACTAAATATTAGTAATATAAGAATAGCAAAAATAAGTCTGTTGAATTTACAAATATTAAGTTATAAATGAGCTATACTTTAGTTAATTGATAGTAACAAAATAATCTCCCAATATCAGGAAAACATTCACTAACCCTGCGGGAAATGGACCAGTCACTGGTATGGTCACGTGACTAGAAGTTTGTGTGTATGAACCAGTCCTAGTTTCAGTTCTGTTATATGAAAGTGACCGGTACTTTTAACATGGGCTTGTCATAGGAGGTGACAATTGCTACCTGTGAAGCACTGCGTGAGGTGCGAATGACTTGACCAAGGTACCATATCACCGTACCGACTGAAATGAATATGCTACGGGACAAGTTAGATGTAGGTAGTGTCAAAGTATAACCATTTTTGGATTTATGTGACATGTAACAGAACCAGTGGGAAAAAAATTATCACGTTACTGGTGTAGGTGCACGTATCGTAGAACAGGAGAAAAAATGTTGAAGGAAAACTGATCACATATTAAGAGGAATGTGTTCTGTTATAGGGGTAGTTTGAGTGGAATAGTTTTGTAAAGTACCACTGCACTTATCTAAGGGGTACATGTCGCCGGGCATGCGAAAAGTAATTAGCAAGTAACCTGTCACTTTTTGTTCAGCGTGTGTCATATTATGTACGGGTTGCTAAAAAGCCCGTCCGGAACCAGTCACTGCACTTATTGAAAAGAGAGTGTCATGCCAACTGTTCAAAAACCTCAAAAAGGCACAACAATAATCAATTTTAAAATTAGTTTATTTTGTCTATACCCAACAAAAAACTGTAAAATTAAATTCATTACAGAAATTTAAATTTGGAAAAGTACACTCATAATAATCCATGCATAAAAATACGAAATTATTGTCAAAACTACAAAAAACTTTGTAAAATATACAAATTTTCGTTTTTTTTTACAAAAAGTTTGGTTAATTTGACATTTTTTCGTAATTTTACGTATGGATTATTATCAGTGTACATAAACTAGACAAGAAGTCCGGATGTTCAAAATATAGATTTTTTGCAAGTTTTTTCTTTATTTGCTAACATTTTCTACTAATTTTTATTTTCCAACACTTCTAAAAAGCACTTTATGTACATTTTAATTTTGGATTCTGCATTATAATTCTAGTTCACAATAATATCCTTATAAAAAGAAGGAGCTGCAACAATTCAGCACAAATTTAATGTATAACTTATAAAGCAGAGTAACAAAATATATTCTTAGTTTCAATTTGGTTCCCAAAGAAAGAAAAATCGTTGCCAAAAATCTTGTCAAATATCTAAACCAGATATTTCGAAACCAATATACAGAAAATTTTAGTTTATATTCTTGTAAAGTGTTTCAAGTTTTTAAATACGTTTGGTAGCGCTATTAAATGTCTAAAATAACCATTCAGTCGAAAAATCGTCCGTCGGCATTAACTTGCTAAACGAGTTTTAAGATCGGGACTTTTGGCGATAAATCGCCATATCTGACAAACTTGGTCACTGTTTAAAGAGTTTGGTATTCAGTTATTTTAAACCAGTGGAGTCTTACGTCTTCATTTCTACTGTCACATAGTCGGTACAGAAAAAAGTTCCTTCAGTGTTGTTTCCACTTTGTGGCAGTCAAAAAACTGCATCCGTTGGTACTAATTGCCATGTTTTTATCCACTGCTAACGGTTTTGAACCAGGTCAATGACCAGTAGCAACTTCAACTGCAACGACCCTACTTTCCCTACTTTCTATCCAGTAACGTGATGTATCTGTTACCAACCAGTGAATGTTTTATCACCATAACTATAGTCACGTGATTGGACATTTCACCCAAATTAACACTTTTTGGTACACCACAATTTTGGTTTCACCAGTTTCGTGACGTGCTCCCCAATCATATATACCAGAATTACCACTTTGGATCAATCGACCCTTCATTTCCCGCTAGGAAATAACAGTAGCCAAAGAAATCATTGACAAACGTGAAATTTTAAAAGTTTTATTTTTAGATGTTTAATGCGAATAAAAGTCTGCCCTTGTGAAAACAACAATCTACAATTTTTTATAAAAAAAAAATTCTGCTGAGTTTAGCAAAATAAACTGATATTTGCATTCTAATAAATTTGAGTTAAATATGTCAAACATTTTGTTAATAATACAGTTTTTGAAAATGAAAATTATTTAAGTTCGAGGCCATACTCTATATTTTTTTATTAGGATATTGTCCTAACAAATTTGTTTGCTATTTTGATTCTACAAATATTTAGTAAAATGTTTTGCTTATTTTACAGAGCTATTTTAAATTAACTAAAATTCACATCGAATATAACTAAAATTTTGTAAAGCTAACAAAGTTATTTTTACTGTTTTTATTTTATGAATATTTAACAAATAAAATATGTTAAATTTAGCAGTTTTTTCTACAAGGTCATTTTTAACAATTTTTTTTTAGTTTTTCTGTTATTTTATAGATTTGTTTCTATTAGTGTAAGGCAACAATACATGGACTCTCATATATATTTTCAAACGTTTCACACAGACTTCTGAAGTAGACAGACAAATAATAAAGACTGCCAGTACAATAATGTTAATAGAACATGTGTAGTTTGAAAAAAAAAAATAACAAAAAAAAAGTTTTTAAATAATTTTAAAAAATTTAATAAACAAAAGTTTATAAAGTTAAATAAATGGACACTTGTTTGATGAGTTTTGTTGGGGAATTAAAGAAATGAGAAAAAATAAAGAAAAAAAAAATTCTGGGAAGTGTTTTTTTAAACAATATTATTAAACTAATTTTTTAATAGAGTATTAAAAAACTTATTTTCTGGCTGAAGTGGCTCAAAACTTATCAGCAATAAATAAGGCAACCGGTATCTTTTGAAAATATTCGTTGGCTTAACAATTGCTTTTTAAAAGAATATTACCCAATTCTGAATAGAAAATTGGGCTGGTAACGTATGCGGAATGGAATATGAACTGATTTCTAAACCTCGATGCAAAAAGAAATCAAATTACAATAGCAAAACCAAAAATGAGAAAAGATCCGATAATATTCGCTTAATTATTTGCCTAGAGATCAGTTCAATAGATTCAAATTAGAAGCAACCTTATCATTAACTGAAGAAGAACGTCACAAATGAATTTGTAAATTTTGTGAAAATAACTCACAGAAAAACTAAAAAAATAACTTTTCTTAATTTTTCTAAAATGCAATTAAAAAATCTCGTATTTTTAATGCGACAAATAGTTTCGAGAATAAAAAATTTTCTAAAAAAAACGAGGCTGCTTAAAAAATTTGCTTTTGGAATGCTGCCAAACTTGGGCTTAGTTGAAGACGGAAATTGTGGGGCATACGGCAAAATCATATCAAGTGTTTTCAAATAAAAAGAATGTCAACGAAAAGAATACACTAAAATATAATTCTGATATAAAAGCAATTTAATTTGCAACAAAAAAAAAACTCCGTTTCAGCAGTCTTAGAAAATTCGTAGCTACTTATTAAACACTGACTAAGTGCTTTGTGAAGAAAATTGTCTTTTGCAGCCATAATGTACATTTACATATTTATGAATATGCATATTTTGCTATAAATACATATTTTTGCATTTTATCAAGTTTGGTGGTCATTTTTAATTGCAGGCAAAAGTGGGTTTGTGATATCCATATCGGAATAATTTTTAGTATATTAAATGCAACACTGCTCCCATCAAGTACCACCTGTTAATAGACTAATGTCAGATTTTGAGCAAATTCCGTCATTTACTTTGCGTTTAACAGCTGTTCAAAACATACAACATCGTGGATTTTTTCAAAAATGATAAAAAGTGATTTTCGAGTGCTCATTAAACATTATTTTTTGGGAAAAAAAAACCGTCAATCAAACCAAGGAAAAGCTTGATAAGTACCATGCACAATCGATTTCAATGATAAAAAGTGGTTTACTGACTTTCGTTGTGGTGGCACAAGTACAAATAACGCTGAACGTTCTGGACGGCCGAAAATGTCGAAAAATCCACGATATGGGGTTGGCCGATCGAAGAGTAATAGTGCGTGAGATTGTTGATGCCATAGGCATTTCATATGGCAGTGTCGTTTCGATTTTAAAAGATCAGTTGGGTTTAAGAAAGCTGTCTGCAAGATGGGTGTAGCATTTGCTCTCAATTGCTTTGTGAAGGAAATTGTCTTTTGCAGCCATAATGTACATTTACATATTTATGTACATTTGCATATTTTGCTATAATAATACATATTTTTGCATTTTATCAAATTCAGTGGTCATTTTTGATTTTAGGCAAAAGTGTGTTTGTGATAACCATATCAGAATAATTTGTAGTATATTAAATGAATAAATTAAATGATAAATAAAATGTTTTAAAATTTCGAGTTTTGGAAAAACTTTAATAAAAATTCGGCACGGGATAACGGTTAACAAAAAAAAGTCAATTTCTTCTATTCGAAACCATTTTTAATTAAATTGGGGCTGCAATGACAAATCTATTTTTTGAAGGGACACGCTATTATATATTTATAATTGTTTAACATGTTATCTAAATCAAATCCGAACAAATATACCTAAAAAATTAGCTTTTGACAATATTAAGACATTTATTGCATTTTGTCACATCATAAAAACCAGCGGTATAGCAAAAACCCATAAAATAACACGAACAAGTTTCATAAATATTAGAACAGAAACAAAATAAAAAAATAACAGAAATAAAATATAAAATCAGCACCAACATGAAAAAATTTTTACTTTGACTTTTATATCTTGAGTAGTAAAGTTTGTTATAAAAATAAACTTGGAAATTGCTTATAGAATTTAAAAAAAAAAAAACATATAACGACGATCATAAGTTGATAGCTCGTAGCTTGCAGTTAAATTCCATGTTGAGTTAAACATTCCAAATGGCTTTTCCATCTCTCTGAAATTATTAACAAACCTTATCTGCTATTATTTCGATTTTTCATTACAGTTTTTATGTGTCAACTTATGATCATCGTTAATTTAAATTTAACAAATCACCCGAAGAAAATAAAGTTTATAATCCACTTTAATGCTTAGAATTTATAAAATGCAAAATTCTTAGATTTCTTTATGATATTCCACATTGAATATAATTTAACCCCCTAAGAGGACTACACTAGGTATGAGTAATATTAATTAACAAGTTTTTATGAGAAAACTTAAACTACTGAAAAACTTTAAAACCTATAAAAACTTAACAACTGCAAATGCAATATAAGTGTATAAAGAATATTATTTGCAATATTAGTTTCCATTTCTTTTATAGATTTTTTCTGATTAACCTACATCTCTTCTTATAGAAATACAAAAAAAAACGTACAAAACTATAATGAATCTGCATACATTTATGTTTATAGTTATATTTTAAATAAAGTAGCATGTATTTGGTAAAAAAAAATCCATTGTCAGATATTGTTAGAATATTTTTCAAATATATATCGGCCATTCCACCGAAGGCGGGCCAAAAAAAGGGCATTTTTGAACTTGGGTTTTCCGATTTGAATTAAATTTTGCATTTTAGAAGCTCTATAGAGCCACAATATGATTGGCGTTTTTAGTTGATATATTATTGAGTAAATTGCAAAAAGTGTGTAAATTTGAATATTCGTATTTTATTCATCGGATTATAACCATTTAAATTACCCTGGAATGGTATACTAACCTCTTTTTCTATTGCGAAATAAAGTTTTTTTGAGCGTTAATAAGAAATGCATTTTTTAAGCAATTACTTTTTTAACTGCACTTTTTTCAAATTTGGCCACTCTCGATTTCGAAAAAAAGATGAATGTTTGTAAAGCATGGAATTTTTACTAAAAGCACTTTCGTTTTTTTTTTATGGTCCTGGGGCTTATCTATTATTAACGATTTTTGTTTAAAAAATAACTTGCATCATATTTCCCTAGTAAAAATTTGTTATTTTTTTTTTTTTTGTTTTTCAAAATTAAAAAGATTAAAATTAAAAATGCTGTACTAGGGCGCTGCTTAAATTTCTCTCTTTTAAAAACTATACATTTAAATTTTAAGATTGTTGCGGCACTTGAATGATAAACTAATTTACTTAAACATTATGTTTCAAAAATTTAATTGTTAAGCCTTACAAGCCCATGTTTCTTCCTGTAAACAGTCTGATATTCGATATCGTATGCTATCGAAAATCAGATTACAATTGAATTTTTTAAAACAGAATATTTTAGTAAATTCTTTTAAAATAATTTTATAAATTAAACCTAAGAGATTGCAATACTCTCACTTACTGAGAAAAACTATACAAATTGTTTAGAAACTAGGAAAATTAATATTTTTCGCAACTTTATATTGATAAATTGACTTTTTCATATTGCTGCTGATAGTTTTCGACATATTTGCTATGATTTCAGCAAAAAGTGTTTCAATTTAGCTTTGGTTTTCCTTAGAAACGGCATGTTTCCTGTTTACTGGCACAAGTTGTTAACAGAGGGTGAGAGTATTGCATAGCCATTGATTAAATGTATTGTTTTCAAAACAGAGACTTGTAAAGAGGCGCCTTCCCAGCAAAAAAATAACTTGTATTTGGAAAGCAGCAACTACATTTGTAAGCTTCCAAAATAGCGCTCAATTAGTCCCGTTTCACACACGGCAATTTTACTTGCGCAAGTTTTCTTCAATTCTCCTTTGAACTTGCTTTTGTGTTCACACAGGAAAAGTTTGTTTCAGCAATTTTCATATATCAACCTGCAGCCAACTACGTGGTGAAAATTGCGGATGACAAAACAACACGGAATTGGAGTACGGGCAAGTCTGTACCCCCTTCAATTCTCTTTTCCTTCCTCTTCTATAAACTCAAGACTTGCGCAAGTAAAATTGCCGTGTGTGAACCGGGACTTATTGAAGCGCTATTTTGGAAGCTTACAAATGTAGTTGTTGCTTTCCAAATCCAAGGTTTTTTTTTTGCTGGGAAGGCGCCTCTTTACACGTCTCTGTTTTGAAAACAATACATTTAATCAATGGCTATGCAATACTCTCACCCTCTGTTAATAACTTGTGGTGCTACTTTAAAGTAGTGAAGAATGCATACCACGATGCAATAAAGAATGCATATCACGAAGCATTAATGTTGTCGAAACACAAAAAAGCGCTTCTTATTGTCTAAGAAGTCAGGAATTTATTGCTAAGAGCACATGAAAGAATCGCTTTTCATCTGGTTAAAAGAGACATACCAAGTGGGATATCGCTAACAAAAATCTTGCCTTCTAGATTTGATTTGGAAGCGCTTCGTAATTAAATAATGCCTTCCGGAAGCGCTTCTGGTAAGCACTATTTTTTGCACTACTTAGCGTAGTTTTAAATTTTAATTTTAATAAATCTGAAAATAAAATAATTACAATTGTCGTGTTTTCTATGTAAAAATGCTATAAGTGGTTTTTCAAAAAATCATTAAAAATAGTTAAACTCTGGGACCCAAAAAAGTGAAAGCTTTTTGGCAAAAGTTATATATTTCTCAAATAGTCATTGTTTTTCCAAATCGAGGGTGGCCAAATTTTCGAAAAATGTTTTCCAAAAATACATTGCATAAAAAATGCAACCATTTTTGACACTGGAAAAAAATTATTTAAATTGTAATGATCCGATTGAAAGAAACTACAACCCTTACCACTTACCACTTACACACTTTTTACATATTTTGTATTTTTCAAAAAAGAAAAAAAACGAAAATCGGGAATAAAACTATCGTTTCTCCGAATTTCGAGAATATAAAAACGGCAATATTTAAGTGGCTCCATAGAGTTTGTGTGTGGAAAATATAATTTAAATCGTAAGACCAAAGGCCAGATTTTGGCCGATCTATCATGGAATAGGCGATTTATTTTCTTTAAAATTTCTATTTTTATATTATATCCCAGCGAAAATACACTTTACCAACTAATGAATCTAGTAATGTAAACTGGTAGGTTTGGACGTACTACCCATCATAATATAATTCTACCTTTTTTTTATTTGAAATATCCCAAAAGTAATGAGTTATGCATTACTGGCAGCCTTACCTTAATATAAATTCTAATGGGTTACCTATATGCATGCAAGTGTATGAATAATAAGCCGTTAAATGAAGGGGACAAAGTGGGCATAAAAATAGATTTAAAAAAATACAAATTTAAAAACAATATTATTATTATTTTTTTTAAAACATGGTCGGACCGGCAATCGATCCCGGCTCCTCAGATTAACAGGCGACTTTTCTATACCCTAAGCCTTATAACATTTGTTAATTTAAAACATAAACTAAGTTTTCTTCTTTGAGATAGGCGTGGTAGAGAAGATTAAGCATACTTTTCTAAAAATCATAACTACATTGTAAATTTTTATTGAATTAGACTGCGCAGTTTCTGGTAACACAACCTTCATCAGTAATCCTTTTGACAATACTGTAATTATTTGTTATGGTTTTATTTTATCTTCTTACCCTTTAGGACAACAAATTACGAATTATAATGAGTCTAAAAATAGAATACAGCAAAATGCTGTAGCATTATAATTTTCCCGGAAGTAATAAGATGAATAACCTATTATTGTTCCCAATTATTTTTATTATGAAAGTACCCTATGGGGAATGGGACCGGTCCTGCGTGTGCCACAGGATCGGTCCCTTCGTGCCAGAGACCGGTCCTCTGCTAAACCCTACCCTATGTAAATAACTGGCAACTTTAACATGAGCTTGTCACATACCAAAGATGGGCATGAAGATGGGCATAAAAATAAACGAAAATTAAACAGTAAAATGGGTAAAATTTTGTCCAACTGGCTTTTTCTTGTTAATAAGCTTTCTGATTAAGTGGTATGTCCTCCCTCTACCAGTCACAGGATTGGTAATTTTAGAACAATTGACACTGCTTAACCCACTTCAGTATTAAATTATACCAGTCCTGTGATAATTCCTTCTTTAACCAGTCACTTGTAGGTCAATTGACTCCTCATTCCCCATAGGGTAATTCATCATAAGTTTCTTATCGGTTTTTATTATTTTTTAATTTTTTTTTAAGTAATGTAGAAGGTAATAAGTACTCATTATAAAGTAATGTATAAAATAATAAGTAGGCATTACCATGTTTTTGCTGGGATAGTTGTTCATCTATATTTTTTTTTTTTTTGACAATTTTCTACTAACTACTATATGTTTAGTTAGTAGCATAGAAAATATAAAAAAACTATATTTTCGGTGAGTTTTTCGCATAACATATTATTGTATTGCAGTGAAATCATATTTTCATATGTCTAAATAGAAATATTTTTACCAAAAAAAAAAAACAAACTTTATAATACACAAAGAGATGTACACAAAAAAGCTATTTATGTTTATTTTTTTTTTTTTTTATAAAAAAAAAAAATATTGTGAATAACTACATGATGTTAATGTGAAATATTAAATGAGAATATGTTGGAGGAAATTTTTTGATTTGAAAAGAAAAATTTATTATCACCAAAATATACACTTTATAGTGAATGGTTGGCATTGAAATTTATAAAAAAAAACCTAGATAATGTTTTAATAAGGTATTCTCATTATGCACACATTAATTATATAGAAGTACATCAAAGCGTATGAGTAATTTTAATTACTATGTAATTTTGATTTTGTATAACACACATTTTCTCCAATAATTATCAAATTTAAGTTAATTGTATAAATTTCATTGCAGTAATTTGTTGATACTGTTGTATTTTTTTTTTTTTTTGACTACACACATAGAAAAGTTTAGTTAATTGCCAACTGAAATGCGTTTACTATGACTCAAATTCGGTTAGTATAAATTGCAATCGGTTGGCAGAACTTAACATTAGTTTTCACAAAAAAATTCTGTTAATTCGCCTCAATTTAAGTTGCAGCACCCAAAATATTCAGAAAGCTAATGTAAATATCATTTTACTAACTGAATTTATAAGTTGTTACTATTAAAATACACTTTTTTAATACGGTTGAAACTTTATTTCTCTGTGTGTAGACAAATACAACAAAGAAGAAACTATTTAACACACACAGATTGTGTTAATACAGTTGAAATTGAACATCCCACATGGAAGATGTCAATTTGTATGTATCGACTATTTCGAATTTCAATGAAATTCAGCATAACTGTCACACTCGACAAAAAGTCTACGCAACCTAAATTTAAGAGCCCGTACACTTTCTACTTTCGAAATATGACATCTTTTGCAAAAAAACAAAGTTAAAATTGAACTGAAGTATCGTTATTGCGTGATTCTTTATTCGTTATCGTTATTGCGTGAACTGAGTTACTTTGTACATAGCACCTCCTAGTCTAAGTTCTAAAAATCTGAAACTTTGAAATCTTAGAAAGTTTTCAAAAATTTTGCTAAATTTAATTATTTTACTTCGCATTTTTTTATAAAAAAACATGGCTTCCAAACATAATTAGGTATCTTAAATGAATCTT
The DNA here is from genome assembly GCA_021234595.1 of Delia radicum. Lineage (NCBI taxonomy): Eukaryota > Metazoa > Arthropoda > Insecta > Diptera > Anthomyiidae > Delia > Delia radicum. The sequence goes on from CM037854.1 coordinate 220,351,914, forward strand.
AAAGATGGACTTATTTAATAAAGTGCAAAAAACTTAAGTGAGTCTTAACGATGGACTTATTTAATAAAGTGTAAAAAATTAAATTATTTTTCATTCATAGCGGCTACAGCGGCATTTTTTCCCCAACGCATTTCGCTTTGTGACAAATAAAGCTCTTTTTAAAATAACGCCATAACATAGAATAAATAAAAGATTTTAATAAACAATGAAAATTAAAATTATTCAAGTTCCAGGCCATACTCTATATTTTCTTTATTAGGATATTGTCCTAACAAATAATCTATATAAGTTCTCATTTAGTTACAATACTAGTTTATATGAATGTTTGATGTTTTGCATGGGATTGTCACTTCTTTCAAAACGTGTTCTGATGATGGAACCTATAAAATTCCCGAAATAGATCTATCAACACATTCCTGAAAGTGGTCAAATAATAAATTTGAAAAAAAACTCTAAAGATTATTTGTTAGGACAATATCCTAATAAAGAAATGTAGAGTATGGCCTCGAACTTGAATAATTTTTAATTCATTGCACAATTAAAGGTCGAAAAAATATAATTATTATTTTTAATAAAAATTATATTAAACTTGATATCAATAAACTTAATACTAAAATCGAAAAAACATCAAAAAAAGACTTTATATATTATAGAGTAAACAAAATTTTCATAACCTAAACAAAATTTTTAAATTTTGTGAATTTTAAAAAATACATAAACCATAACCCAGCTAAAAACGATAGCATTAAACCGGCAAAAAAACATGTTTTCCAAAATAATCGCGGTTTTATTTCTAAGTTCCAATATACGACAAAACTTTTTGTTTTTAAAATGTGATAAATGCATTTAAATCTACAAATTGATGTTGCTTTTATTCAACCTAAGCAAAAACTGAAATTTTAATATTTTTATTTGTGAAAGGCGTGGTAGAGAACAATGAGTGTATTTTCTAAAAATCATAACTACATTGCAAATTTTCAATTTTCTGAATCAGACTGCGCAGTTTCTGGTACTGAACCTTTGTCAGTGATCCATAATTTGCTTGAAAATTAAAGCCACCATAATTTTTGCGCCTCTAAATATAAATGATTAATGCGAATGGCTTTAATATGCTTAAACATCGGTAAACATACACACAAAAGGTTAATCATGTCAGAAAAAAAATAAATTTGGAAAATATTTTACCTCAGTGTCGAAAATTTTGAAGTTCCACATATAGCTTACTTGGAAGAAGTATGAAAAAATGCAAAAAACCAAAAATGTGAGACTTGGCAGCTAAAAAAAAACATGGATCTCTTAAATTTTGATTCTTTATAACATATTCAAATTTCATCGTAATCGGCGGGAAGCCATGAACTTACTTTCCTTGTTACATAGTTTTAATTTCCTTGTAAAATATCTACCTTCAGAATATGATTTTTATTTTTGGATATAAAAATACCTCCACTTTGAAATTTGTCATAATTGCAGGGAAGCGAACCATTTTTAACATATTTTTGTTTTAATTTTTAAAAGAACTTTAAAAAAGTTTTTGTTGGGATCTTTTTTGAGAATATCCAAAAAGTAATATTATGTAAATTTATATTTTCTCTTGTACTTTATGGATAGGATAGGTTAAATTTTATATTTGCATAAAAAGGCAAAACTTTTAACTTTACTGACCATATTTACTTAAAAATACTTTGGATTTTTGATATTGTTACATTTAAGAAGTTCTCTATGAAACATAATTTCGATCTAATAAATTTATAATAAAAACTGTTTTCTATAATTTGCCTGATTTCAAAAATTTTCTTCTCTTAAGGATTTGTACTTTTTCAAAACAAATTTACAACTTCCCTTTTGTAATTGTGTAAACATTTTGTTTTCGTACTTTGTTTATTTAATAGTTTTATATAGAAAGTCACAAAAAATTCAAAAAAAAAAATACAGCTTTTTTTTGTGCATTGTTCTTTGAAAACTTGAATAGTGGAAGCGAATAAGGGTATACAGCCCATATGTGGCGATCGCGTTTTTTACAAAATATATTAGAACTAGAATATTTACACATACTTGGCTAAAAATGTTGCTATTTTCTGCGTTTATATCTAAAATTTAAATTGTCCGTAGTATTTTTACTTTTTTAAATATTTTTTTAAAATTTGCACAATTTTAAAAATACAGTAGTAAAGCCAAGATATTATTGACAAAGTTCAAAAATATCATTCTTAAGTTGAATTTTTACTTTTCAAATTTGCAAAAATTCCGTTGTTATAAGTGCTATTTGTATTTAAAGTAGCAGCATCAAAACGGGTATATATCCAAAAAAAAACAACTTTGAAAATATATTACAAAAACTTCCGGGCACTATAATTGACTATGATCATCAAAGGTTTAAAAGGTAATTATGAGTAAAGCTTTAATTCTTCGTAGTTTAAACGAGCTTAAGATCATTTATTTATTATTTATTTCCAATATTTCGTCTTCACATTGGGTGACTTTTTCAGGGAAGAAATTGTTCCCTGAAGAAGTCACCCACTGTGGAAACGAAATATTGGAAATAAATAATTTATAAATAAATGATCTTAAGCTCGTTTAAACTGAATTAAATGATCAAAGAAAACTTAACACTTTTAAGTAAAGCTTTATTTCATCGCATTCAATTTTTTTTTTTGTTAAAATTACATTTCTGACTAATACAATCTTCTAAATACTGATTATTTTTTCCTTCCATTTTTTCAAAAATTGCCTTGATGTCCTTGAAACTTTTCTGTCATATAATAAAGTTGTTCTGGTAATACGGTCTAATTTCCTTCAAAATATGTATTAAAAAATACCAAACCAAATCAGCATTTTTTCAACATGCTTTCAAATGCAAAAAAAAAAAAAAAATATAAATTGGTCTGTATACCACTTTTCATATTTTACTAATTTTTTTTGTTTTTTTTTATAAACAATTTTGCATAATGATAAATTTGTTCTAGATCTACATAAAAATATTTAAAAATATCAAGTTTTGAACATTTCCTAAGTTTTACTTTATGATCTGTATACCCTTATTCGTGTCCCCTCTTCACTTATTGTTGGATTTTTTTTTGTTTGTATAAGAATTTTACTAGCACCGTTAATGATTTGTTTATCAACAACAGCATAAAAAATATTTCATATAAGTAATCCGAGAACAACACTAAGAAATGGAAAACATTTCAAAATTTTCATTCATGCACCTGAGGTACCAAAAACAATATTACAATAGAAATGGCTGGATGGCAACAATGTATTAGTAGTAGCAGTGGAAGAATAAATGCAAAAAGTTGAAAAACTAACTGAAAATGCATTATGGGGTCGAAAATATAAAAGATGGTATGAAAAAAATGGAAGTAAAATATAACTTGAATATGTGTAGAAATTTCTTTTACACATACGTTTGTACAATTTTATGTTTGTTTATCTCGGGATTTCCGTTTCCGTTTGCTTTTTGTTTTTATGTGTGTGCGTATATGAATTTATATAGTTACTTTGCATATATAGTAGGTATGGTAATAAAATACTTTGTTTTAACACTTACACATGCTCACATAAATGTATATATGCATATGCAAGTGAGAAAAACCTATGCCAATTAAGTAAATGGACAAAATTCAAATATAAATTACTGCTAAGTAAGCATGTTTTTTTTTATCAAAATGCACATCAATAAAATCTTATATTAAAAGCATTAAATAAAACAGTTTAAGAAAAAATGTCTATAATGACATGCTTGGACACTATCCTAAAGACGAAGTGTTATATGGTTTCCTTACTCAACAAGTACCATTTATTCCAGATTTAAACAGTTTTAAAATGGAGTGGCATCAACCGGGATCAAAAAACAAAAGAATTACAAAAAAATTTAATGCTTCTGAGCTTGATGTAAAATCGGCGGTTAATCAAACTGGGGTATCAAATCGTAAGTTAGCCAAAAAATTTCACGTTTAAAAACTTACACCAAATACACGTGAAACACTAACAGACGAAGACAGTACCCAAATATACAGTAAGAATATTAAGTAGATAAAAACGACAGCAAATGTAGTCAAAAACAAATTACATTTCACTTGAAGTAAGGACGACTAACATTTCATTAAATTCAACTAACATTTGTTACTTGTTTTACCTATTCAAAACAATTACCAACAATTGTAGTAAAAAATTAACCAAATATGTTAGTAATAAATAAATAAAAATTTTATTTTTTTATTTTTTTAAATAACAAAATACGACTGTAAAAAAATTAATGTAAAATCATAAAACAGTCATTTGATGTGGTTTGTTTTTTTTTTTTTAATAAACTACAAGATTAGTAAAAAATTTTATTTGTTATAAAAATTATTATATTTACATTAAAAAACAGAAACTGTATTACAACCCAAACAACTACAAATTTTTAAAGCTAAAGTTCCCTGAGTGTAGTAAAAAATCACTGGCAGAAGTTCTAAAAAAATGCATACAACTGATAAAAAACTTCGTGAGGAAAAATTTTCAAATAATTTTGGATGATGTAAAATACCCTTCTTTTGCTTGGAACAATGGAAGTATTGTGAAAGGCGTGGTAGAGAAGAATGAGTGTATTTTCTAAAAATCATAACTACATTGCAAATTTTTAATTTTTTCTAAATCAGACTGCGCAGTTTCTGGTATTGAACCTTCGTCAGTGACCCTGTTTTTTTTAATTTTTTTGAATAATGTAATATTTGTTATGTTTTTATTTGTTCGAAATATGAAATTTCTGTGCAATCACTGACCGTGGTATAGATAAACTGATTTCTAATGTCACATGCAATCGCACTAGACAGAGCGCTTTAGCCCTCTGAGCAATCGTCAGGTCGAGTTTTGTTGTGATTAAAACTAGTTGTATTCAATACACGTTGTTTTTGTTCTTGCATACATAATCTCAGAAGTATAACTCCAACAACACAACCGTTCTATTTTTAGAAACTTACCTCACTCTAATGTCAAGAGTATTAATTCTGGATTTTATTCCGATGACTTGAAAAAAAAAACTCCCCACAAGGTACGGTATTGAACCAAAAGTACTAGTGTGGGCAGCCATTTCGGCAAAAGCTATATTACAACTTTACATCGAGGACTCAAAAGCTATGACTGCAAACTTGGATGTTTACATTAATAAATGTTTAGCAAATCGGGAAAAATTTATGAGACACTCTAAAGACCACATATCAGTTTAGCCAGATTTAGCAAGCCTTCATTATGCGAAAAAGAAGTTAGAATGGATTAATGCACAACAAATACCTTTTGTACCGCAATACGCAAATCATCCAAACGTTGCAAAAGCACGTAAAATTGAGGCCTTTTGGATTCTTTTATTTCAAAAAGTATATGAAAATAGTTGGGAAGAATTGAAGAAAACAATTAAAAGCTGTTTAATAAAAATTTACATAAATGTCGTCCAAAGCAATAATTTATAGTATATACTTTGGAAAAAAATAGTTTTTTAAGTACAAACGTTTTAGTATTGTCCATTTACTAAATTGGCATAACAACTTTATCCTATCGACGCCTAAATTGAGGAAATTTTAATTTTGGGTAGTATTTTTTTTACTTTTTTATTTAAATTGCTAGAAAGTTTTCTTAATTTTGAAAATATAATAGTAAAACAAGGACAAATTGAGGACTTTTGTATTCTTTTGTGCCAAAAAGTATTTGAAAGTGGTTGGGAAGCCAAATGCATTGAAGAATTGGAGAAAACAATTAAAAGATGTGTAAAAAAAATTACATGAATGTCGTCCAAAGGAAAGCATATACTGTGTTATAAATAAAAATACTTTTAGAAAAAATAATAATTAGTTTTTTAATTACAAGCGTTTTAGTATTGTCTATTTACTAAATTGGCATAGGTTATATAAAAAGTCAGAGTCGTTGTAATATTACCAACAAAATTCACAGATTTTAGAGAAATTTATCCTATCGACGCCTAAATTGATTAAGCTTTTATTCCTTTAAACTTAAAGTCTTTCTCACAAAATTTATTTATTTTTATTACCTAAACCCACCCTTTATACCACCGCTCTGTTTACGTTTTAATTCAATTGTATGTAAATGTTAAATACAACTTTATAAAAAAGTCAAAGTATAAACTTTCACTTTTTTACAGCCAGATTAAGTAAATATTAACTGTAAATGGATGAAGGTATAAGTAAATATATAACATAACATGACTATACAATTTTTATTTTTTTTATTTTTTTCGAATGAAAATCTCTGTATTTACAGCAATATGTTGCGTAGGTCATGTTTATTTGTCCCATTTAATTCATTATATCTCTTTTGCTATCAGTTTTTTTTTTTTTGTACAAAAAGAAATTTATTTCGTTTTTACTTCACTTGCAGTTAATAAAGCTAGTTTATTTTAAATTATTTAGTTCAGGTTTTCTTTGATTTAACAAATTCTAAGCGTTAGTGCAGGTACTTTTTCTGCAAACAAAGTTAATGGTTTTCCAATAGAGTTGTCAAAACCGGTTTCCGTATTATTCGACAAACAGGTTTTTTCTATTTTTCGGGTTTTTTAATATCGGTATTCTTACACACAGAGAACCATTTAGCTATTCGCCAACTGAAATTTCGTTAATACAACTAAAATTCGGTTATTACGAATTTCATTCTGTTAGTAAAACTGAATATCAGTTGTCACAACAAAACTCTGTTAATTCAACTGAATTTTGGTTGCAACACCCAAATTATTCAGAAATCGAATGTTAATATCGTTGTACTAACTGAATTTATAAATTGTTACCATTAAAATACACTTTTCAATTTGGTTGGCACTTTATTTCTCTGTGTGTAAAAGGTCGGTTTTTGAGTTATTCTAGAAACTGAATTTTTCAATCTGAAAATTTCAGAAAAAATAAAAGTTTTTTGGAATAATTTTCAAGAGTTTTCTTTGTAAATTTTTTGATTTTGTATGCTTTTTTTATCCATTCCAGTTTTTTATTTCCCGATTTTAAGGCCAAAAATGTTTTTCTAAAATTTAATTTGCTTATAAAATTTTATTTTTTATTAACTTTCAACTTTTTTGAAAACGTGTAGTTTTTAACTTTTTCTATTCATTTCAATCAAAGAGATTGAATCGGTTGGTGGTTTTGCGATTTTTAGGCATAATTTATTTTTTAACTTTACATTTACACATTTAGTCCACATTTTAACATTTCGATGACCAAATATATATGTCGCATTTTGACTCTTTGCTGTCTTAGGATAGCCTTAAGGGAGATTTTTACAAAATATATTCTGATCGACACTAGAGAGATGTAGCTTTTCATCGCTGTCTAAACTCAAAAAAAAAAAAGTTAGTAAAGTCAGGAAATAATTTTTTTGAGTCAGCAAAGTTTCAGTCAGGAGGGTGCTTGCAAAAAAATTTCTAATGTCAGCCAAATCTTTTATTGTAAATCTGCGAGCTGATTTTTAGCAACAAAATCAGTAGAATAAATAGAATTTGTATGTTTGCTAGCACTCAAAAAAATTAAAAACTAAAAATTAGCAAAATAAACTGAAGTAAACTGAAAAAAACTCAAAATGTTTGTAGAAAAATTATATTTTAGTTAATTTCATTCCTAAAATCTTAAAATTTTTTTTGCGAATCTTTTAATAATAATTTTCAATACGTTACAGAATATGAAAATGTTTATACTCCCACATTGACGACATGAATTAAAGTAATATCGGAAAATATATAGAAGTAATTATATATAACAAACTAAATTATTTTTCAACTATTTATATCATCGGTTGGAAGGAAAACAAATGCCATAGGCAGTTCCAGAAATGAAACGAAAAAATGTGACATATATGGTATACCAATTTGTTTGCAAAAATAAAAGGAAACATACAAAAATTCCTAAAAATTTTCTCCTTGTATTTTGCTATACTCTGTCTACCTGAACGTATATTTGTTTGCAACATGTGTTGGTCAAATACTTTAATAATCGCTTTAGCTTACAAATACACATTTAATCTTTATTAAATTTAAATATTTCATTTTGTCTTTAATTTTATTAATACACAATTACTTTGACAGCCGGTGACAACACAACATTTAAGTCGTTGCAATCCACAATTTTGTTTTATGTATGGAAAAAAAGATTAAATAATCTTCGATGGTTGATTTTTTATGTGTCTTACAAGAGTTGCACTTTATAGTATAATTTTTCTCGTCTCTACTACATGTTGACATTTCGCGATATCTACTTCATTCCGCGCACATCTTTCAATCTGGCTGTCGTCCACACTATTAATGTACTAATCAGCACAATTTTTTAGAAAAATAATTAGTAAAACATTAGTAAAACATTACTTTAAAACAGTTAAGTGCAGAATAAGTTTAACTAGAATTTAAGCTGAAAACATATTTTTAGCAAAAAAAAAAAAAAATGTAGCTGAAAAATTGTATACTTAATTTACAAGACATTTTGCTAAATTTTCTACTAACCTATTTTATTGAGTGTATTAATTGTTAAGTGATGGTCTAAGAGCCTTACAAGGTCCAACCCAAATTCAAAATATTTATTTTTTGTGATTTTTTGACGTTTGTGTATTCAGTTTTTTTTTTTTTATTTTCAAAATTACTATTGGACTAGGCTACTACTGCATTAGGCATACTTTAAAACAAAATACCAAATTTGAATTTTGCAAAATCTTAACCCATGTAGGAGCGATAGTGCATTCATTTTTTAATTTTCGTAATATATGTATCGCAGTAGTAAAGCTCCAAAATCAACAAAACATTTGTGGTTAGCCATATTCCTAAGTATCCACAAAGTACCACCAAAACAAAGTACCACCAACAAAACATTTGTGGTTAGCCATATTCCTAAGTATCCACAAAGTTCCACCAACAAATCTTCAGCGGTTTAAGTTCGGTCGGCAAAGGATTACGATGGCCAACATTTTTAATTTCTCGAGACTATTTTTATTTATAAAAGAACCAAAACAAACGGCTCTTTCGAAATGAAATCTGTTTAGTTTTAAATAGCAAGTGAGCACAAGTTTGCGTGATTCGTGTAGGTGAAACCTAATTTTACTCATGTGAACGTGAGTAAGTGTGAGTAGGAACAAATTCTTCGTGAGTGAATGCGTGCGAGTTAAATTTTTGCGTGAGGGAATGTGCGTCAGTTGGATTTTAGCAAAAAATATTTTTTTATCTCTTAATAAATATTTCCTTTAATTTTTTCCCCTAGTTAATATTTTTGGGTTTTGGAAATACAAATGTAAGTTAAATTTGACTGAATGTGTGAGTTGAATTTTAGCAAAAAAAAAAAATTTACCTTTTAATAAATATTTGCTGTAATTTTTTCACGAATTTAGGAAAATACAAGATAAATAACAAAACTACATGTTCAGAGCAGTGTTGAGTTAAACATTCACATTTTACCTTAAAGGGTTTAATCTCTTTCTATATTTTTTATTTTGCGATTTTTTTTATATCACATTTCGATAGTTTAATAGTTTTATCTATTTACTTTAGAAATTTTGGCGAAAAATTCTAAGAAATAAAAACGTTACAGCTTTTTAAACAAACTCAGTGCCCTATATTTAATATTTATTTAAAATGTCTTTTTCTCCAAACAAGATGTAGAAAATAGCGTGCCACTGTGCAGCTTTACCGGATGGATCGAATTTTAATCGTTTTTTTGCTGTCTTGTAGAGTTAAAATCTGTGCCTAGTTTTTTTATTTTTTGAAAATTAAAACACGACGATTTTTTTGGTTGTTTTGTCACTATTTAAATGCAAATCAAAATTGTAAGATGTATTCTACGTTATTGACTAGAGAATTTAGACGAGTGTGTAAAAAAAAAATAAGAATTTTATTATCAGAAGAATACTCCATGGTGGCCCCCGATTTTGCCTTTAAAATTAAGAGTCTATAACAGGAGTGCCCAAAAGTTCCTTATGGAAGAGCAAACACCAATACATTTAAAGAAAAACTAATTTTTATTCAATATTTTTTGTTGTAAAAACCAATCCATACAAAGAAAAAAGAAAAAAATATTTCAATGTTTACCAGCAAAGCATACGAAAGTGTTGTTGCTTTGCGCTTGCGTGTATAAAGTGAAGAACGACAAAAAAACTAATAAGACAAAGTTGTTTGTGTATTTCGTATTGCTAGTGCTGAGCGCTCTATATGTGTATTAAAACACACAGCCTATAGCTAAGTGTTTTTACAAAAACAATTGAGTACCAAGCGCATAGGCCGTGGGCACCCCTGGTCTATAATAACATGGCCACAAGGGTTGTCATGTTAGTCCGAATTTTAAAAAATAATTTTTGAATGATATCTAATATTTTAATTTTCTAATACAAAAAGGATTTGTTTAATAATCCATATCTTTATATTTGTATAACTGTTTAAGTAAAGAGAGTAAATCCCTTAATTTTAAAATTTTATTTATTTATTATTTCGTGAATTTTAAATTCAAAATTGTAGTAATAATATTTAAAAAAAATCAAATATCAATTCAATTATTGGAATCGGTTTTAAGTAAAAAAAAACCGAAAACCGGTTTTAAAAAAATTCAGTTTTTCCAAGTATTGGAAAACCGGGTTTTCAAATTTTCTTTTTCCCTATCACATCATTATTGTTTTTTTTTTTTGTTGTTTTTTTTTTGTTTATTTTTGAAATGTCATTAAAACAAAAAACCACACATTTCAGGGTCCTTTAAAATACCATCAGTACGTATTTATATAGTAATTCTACTTATAATTTTATTATCAAAAAAAAAAAAGAAATAACCTACTTTTTTCCTGCAAATAACTATTCATTCACTTTGTTTTTAACGGAAACACTTTGTGATTATTTTTTTGGGTAAATTTATTCAAAGCATTTACTAAAGCCAACAAAAAAGCAATTTGTATACGTATGAAAGCCAAATTAATGATATAAAAACAAAACATTAAATGTTTAGAAAAATTTACCGTAAAAATGTTTTATTCCGTTGAGGTTAATTTTATTTTGGTAGTGAATTCTATATAGTTTTTGTAACGGAAGAAAGGTATTTTTGTAATTAACTTATTAGCTTTTGTAATCTTTTTTTTGGCTATTTTTAAAGGATTTTAAAAAAGGTTTTGCTATAAAAAACTAAAAGGAAAGTACTTTTAAAACTCTTTTTAGGATATCAATAGAATGGAAATTAATAAGTATTTAAGTCAAGCTAATTTATTAACTTTTTTGTTCAAAGACACAAATTCTTTAATAATGCATTTTTAACCAATGATTCGCTCCACAAACATGAACTAAAATTTTTTAATTTTAAATTCTATCTTTAACCCTCTAACTGGCAAGCCCTCTAATTGACATTTAGTCCGGTCAAAATAGACATTTCAAATAACAAAAATTCCGACAGAGCTGATCTAAATCCAAAAAAAACGAAAATTTTTACTTTTGACTGTGAATAACTTTTTTCGAAGCCCTGGGATTGATGGGAAATTTTGGTATTTTATATGGAATGGTGTACCCAAGGTCTGTAACAAAATTCAGCTCTGTCGGAAAAGTTATTTGAACACTATTTTTCTGGCGAATTTTATCGGGCTAATTTCCAGCTCTGTCGGAGTTGTTATTTGAACACTATTTTTCTGGCGAATTTGATCTGGCTAATTTCCAGCTCTGTCGGAATTGTTATCAATTGTATCAATAGAATTGAAATTAATAAATATTCAAGTCAAGCTAATTTATAAACTTTTTTGTTCAAAAACACAAATTCTTTAATAATCCATTTTTACCAATGCTTCACAACACGAACTAAAATTTTTTCATTTTATTTTAATCTTTAACCCTAACCGTCAATTCTATAATTGACATTCAGGCAGAGCTGGTCCAAATCCAAAAAAAAACGAAAATTTTGACGTTTGACTTTATCTTTGAATAAGTTTTTTCGCAGGCATGGGATTGATTTGAACTTTTGGTATTTTATTTGAAATGGTGTACCCAAATTCAGCACTGTCGGAATTGATATTTGAACACTATTTTTCTGGCGAATTTTATCGGGCTAATTTCCAGCTCTGTCGGAATTGATATCTGGACACTATTTTTCTGTCGAATTTGATCGGGCTAAATTCCAAATTAGCAAATTTTAAAAAATCTTTCAAATTAATTAATTAAATAAAAATATGTTTTTGCATATTTATCAAATTTGAGTGTCCTCTTTGAGTTCAGGCTAAGAAGGGTTGATAAAGTCAGAACTCCGTATCTAAATAGTAGTACACATTTTTTTCGGCAGAAATTCTTTTTAAAAGAAATTCTTTCCAAAAGAAATTCTTTCCGAAAAAAATATAATTCTTCTATTTAAAACTATTTGCAATAATTCTGTGAATGGTGAAATGAAAGAAAATCGACAAATCGTTTTTTATGGGTCATTCAAAGAGTACATGATCCTTCTACTAAAAATATTGGCAACCAGAGTTGAGAATATATGAAAGTATAAAAATATAGAAAACTTTCCAATTTGACAAATCTTTATATAAAAATATATGAACATTTTTTTTTTAAAGATTTTTTAATTTTTAATAAAAATATATTGGCTTTTTACACTATATTTAAATTGTAACATGGCAACACTAACCTTATAATTTTTCTAAATGCAGTATTCCTTAAATAAAAACTATTCAGTATTTATATTTGAAAGTTGAGTGAAAAAGAAATAAATTTACGGCCTGTTTTTATAAGACGTGTATACTAACCACACGAACGTTTGGCACCCGAACGAATGCGTAATGAATTGAGCATTTATAAGTCGTTAGTCTTACTTATGTACGTTTGATTACGTAAAGCTTTATGTCTTGTCAAACAGTAAGATTGCCAACATAATGTTTTTCGCATTTTGTTTACTTTTTTAATATAAAAATAACTCATTTTTCGTTGGTAGATGACAACCCAACACTGTAAATGAAATATAAATAAAAACAGCTGATTTTTTGCTTAAAAAAAATTTATTTATTTTGCTTAGAAAACAAAAAAAAAGTGGTCATAAAAACACAATTTGTATAAAAACAAAACAAAAACATTTACAAATAAAAATGTCGGGTCAATTGCCATGAATTTTGATAGTGATTTTTTATTGCAATTTTTTGTTAAAAAGAATTTTTATTTTTTTTTTAATATTAAATTGTGTTGTCTTTTTTCTGTGACGAATACTTTTTTGTGAACTTCTGTTTTTGATGTTTGTGACGTTTCAAATCGCAATGTGGAAACCAAAAAAAAAAAGACGTAAACAACAACTCTTACCTTTTTTACTCAATTCAAAGTGATATTTGCGATACAGAACCCCAAAACGAATTTCTTCACTCCTTTACACGAATTTTTTGAGTGACACGTCTTACAAAAACAGGCCGTTATACATATTTTTGGTTAGTATTTATTCTATGTTTTTCTCATTTTAAATAAAACTATTTTTCCAGGTATATAGTTATTTGGCTAACCATAAAATTTTTTTTTTATATTTTTTCGTTGTGTCCATAACGAGTTAATGGGATTATCCTATTTGTATAAAAATTTTGTAACACTAACCCTATAACATTTATTTTTATCCGTTTATAAAAAACAGTACTTCATTTTCAATAATTTCCTTTGAATATCCTGAAACTTATGCTGAACATAAGTTCCATGTAACTACCCAGGCAGAAAAATCCGAACGGCAAAGTGTTGGCTCAGTGCTTTCACGGGTGGTATTAGCGATGGATTAAGAAACCCCAAAATGATAACACCGGGCAGGGCTTGACCGTTTTTTTTTTTAACCGTTGGCAAAGCACTGGCTCAACGAAATTGTAAACGTTGGCGAAACACTGACAAAATTATATAATATGTGGTCTAAAAATAGATTATCTAAAATAATAGATTATCCAAATTCTGCCGCGACACGAACCCTGGACGCCAGATTAACAGCCGAGAGCTCTACCCACTGAGCTAATGAGACATATAATACTTGACCGCTTGAAACGTAAATAAGTGATAACAGTTGACCAAGCGTTGGTTGTGCTAGTTTGCCAGCACTGGCATAATATTTGTTAGAAGTAACTTACCAACGCTGGAAAATCAAAAAAAAAAAAGTGGTCACAAATATAAAAAAACACAATTTTAATATTTTTTAACAAAGTGTAGTAAACTATTTAAAATCAATGCTTCAGAAGCACTTTTTACTAACATTGGCAAATTGTCACAAATCAGGACTGACTTTGACAGTGCTTTCAGTTTTTTACGGTTGTAAATATTGTAAATCTAGTACTGGCAAATCCCATTTTGCCAACGTTGGGAAAACGTTGTAAATAAGGGCTTTTCCAATGCTTTAATTTGAATTTCTGCCACTGGTACTAAAAATAAAGTGCTTTGCCAAAGCTTGATTTTTCTGACCATCGTCAATTTCTGGCTGGGTAACAATCAAAAACTACCCTTCCTTAAAACTCATAATGCATAATGGAATATACAAAAAAATAAAAACAAAAAATAAGTTAATAACGTTTATGTTTTGGTAATGTATACTAGTGTGTGTGTTTGAGTTTGAGTTAGTATAGACCTAAAAGAGCAAAAAAAAAAAATATTGAAAACAAAACTTAACCTATATTATGTGCTTAACCATAACAAATAAAAAAAAAATAGAATAAAAATTGTTACAAACAAAAAGCAAAACAGGAATAAAGGAATTTTAAATAAATTAAATTGAGCAAGGAGACTAATTTGAAACTCGAGAGAGAGTATAGAACTAAAAGCAATATGCTCTTCTTTTAATGGGACTTTTTGCAATAAACAGATTATAGTTTTAAATAAATTTAATTAAATCGGATAATTTTGAAAACCAAAAATATTTAAAAAATCTTAATCATTTTTGATGAATCTTGAAAATTTCGATTTGAACATGTTCAGTAGGGTGTCATTTCACTCCCACAGTTTTATTGACAATGGGTACAAATGGCAGAAATAGAACCTCAAACTTTGCCGAATTTTTGCTAAAAATTTCTCATTTGTGAAAAAAGTTTATTTTTATTAAAAATTCCCAAAACTCGAAAAATTTTATTTTTCATTTGTTCATTAACTGCATTCAAAATTATTTAAATATGGAATTCTGACTTAATTGGATATCATTAACCCACGTCATTCGCTGATCTAAGGGGAGGGAAAATAGGTAATTCACCGTCCCTACACCACCAACCACAAAATTAAATTTTTTGAAAAAAAAGTTAATTAAAAATACTCTAAACACTTTCTGCCGTAAATGTCCCATTTGTGAAAAAAAAGTGAATTTTTATTAAAAATTTTCCAAATTCTAAATTTCTAAAAAACCTTATTTTTTTATTTCATTCGTTCATTTAATATACTCAAGATTATTCAGCTATAGAATTCTGACTTATGTGGGCGTTATGGTGTAATGGTTAGTGCGTTGGACTGTTACACAGATGGTCCCGGGTTCGATTCCCGGTGACGACAACATCAATTTAGAAAAATAATATGTATGAGTTTTCTATCACTTATATGTATCGCTGCGCTCACCTGCGGTGTTCCCATAGCACTTAACCCCACCGAAGTAAAATAATGAATGAGGGCTATGAAACAAAAAGCTTCAATAAATTCGCCAACTCTACATCAGGTGGCGAGCAACAACTGTTCTAACACTTATCTACTCGCGCAATTACAGTGTTGCCATGTTTGACGCCCTACATCTTTCACCACCTTTCATCTCTCCACTATCCTCTTTCCAAAGAAAGCAACACATTAATTAATAGGAATAATTTCCTGAGTGTTGCTTCTCTTTAAAAAAAAAAAAAAAAAAATTTTTTTTTTTTGATTATTAATTAATAATCGTATAATTACAAATTATATACTATTATGGCCTTCGGCGGAACCCACGACCCCCGCACTGATAAGCCTACCGGGGCGCACAGAGTCTATATAATATAATAAATGTAATTAAAGAAAAAAAATAATAAACTGAAAAAAATATAATTTGCGTTATAACGCGTTAGTGCGTATTTTTGAGTTAGTATAGACCTAAAAGAGAAAAAAAAAATAAAAATCCTTTCCAACAAGTTTTATGAAAACTGATAATTTTGTCAAAATTTGATTTCAGAATAATATCACATAAATTTTGGTTAGACAATAATTATCTGTACTTTTGTTTTAAGAATATTTAACCCTTAGTGCCCTGGTTACAAAAAAGTCGAGAAATTTATTATGAGTACATGATTGTAAAGCGTTTAAATTGATAAAAAAAAAAACAATTAACTTGATATAAATAATTATTTTATGCAATTTGATCCATATAAGATCAAACTTTCCATTTTTGAACAAAAAATACCCATTAGGAAATTTACAGAAAGATTTCTTTTAGATTTTAAATTTGAATAAGAGTACGAAACTAATGCATTTGAGCAATTCTTTATCGTATCAGTCTTACTTTTAATGGCTTAAAAGGTGAGGTTAAAACCGGATCATATTTCCTTTATTTCGATTTTTTCACATTTATTCCAAGGAAAGTATACAAATATGGGTATCAAATTAAGGGTATTTTAAAGATCTTTTTAACAATTTCCCTAAAAATGTAATGGGGAATATGTTTATTTGTTTTTTTGGCGCTATTCTGGACTCCACCTTGTTAACTTTTAATAGTAAGAAGGGAACGATAAAGAATGTCGCTTGTTCGTTAGTTTAGCAGCATTTATCACATGTCAAAGTGTAATGAAAAATTTGGATACGTGCTAAAATAAATTATTTTTTAAATTTCCTAGTGGGAATTTTTTGGCCTTAAGTGGAAATATTAAACATATGTGGTTGATATAACTATTTTTATCAATATAACTATTTTTATCAAGTATAACTATTTTATCAAGTGGGAATTTCTGTTTCTGATCAATTTAAAAGCTTTGCAATCTTTTAGTCATAATTAAAATTAAGTTTAGTGGGTCTTTTTTGTCCCAGGACACTAACGGTTGAAGATTTTTTAAATAAAAGTAAAGAAAATAATAGTCTAGTGAAGTTAAGGTGATATTTTTCCAAAAATTTTATGAAAACATTTAAATTTTGTTCAATTTTTGACAAAATAATCAATTTTCATAAAATGTCCTGGAAAGAAGTCATTCCACAGACAAACACAAATTATAATTTTTTCAATTTATTTTTTTAATACAATTAAAATAGTATAAAATTAGCAAGTGATTGCACAGAAAATTTCATATAGACGCAATCGAACAAATAACATAACAAATATTACATTATTCAAAAAAATTCAAAAAACAGGGTCACGGACGAAGGTTCAATACCAGAAACTGCGCAGTCTGATTCAGAAAAAATTGAAAATTTGCAATGTAGTTATGATTTTTAGAAAATATACTCATTCTTCTCTACCACGCCTTTCACAATTAAATTAAATTAAATTGCATATTAATTACACAGGCCTACAATGATATTGGTGCCGCTTAAAATAAAACAGATTTCAAGTACGTTCGGTACCCTGATACAAAATTGATACTTACTTTTTTAATGCTACGTGTAGTTTTCGAGATTTCGCAAGGATAAATAAATTAAATAACATTTAATAAATTTATTAAAAAAAACAAAAGAACATTTAATTCGAAACATTTAAATACATTTAATTACTCATTATTTTACAGGTTAGAAGCTTCTCTTTTTAGATTTTCTCCGGTGAATATCGATATTATCATTTAATCAAAGAAATTAATTGACTATAATGACATTAAGTATAATAAAATACATTTTTTAGGTTATGACCGATCGATACAAACCTGAACGTAGCTTCGCGATTTTGACAGCTAACCATGACGTCTTGCGGACTAATTAGCCAAATTATAACATAGAATTAGCGGCACCAAACAAAAAAATTTTTTTTGTAGGCCTGTGTTATAGTATTAATTGTAATTGTCTGAAAAAGACGTTAAAATTCAAACTCGAGCAATCGACATCTCCAAATTAGGCATTTTACAAATCTTTTAAATTAGTTTAAAAAAAAGATACATTTTGATCAAATTTGTGTTTAAATTTTGATTCCAGGCTAAAGTGGGTGAAATAAAAATTCCATATCGAAATAAGTTTGAGTTTATCAAAGAAATAAATAAAAAACTAATTTTTAAAAATTTCATATTGTTGGAATTTTTATTAAAAAATGCAATTATATATTTTAACATTTTACGTTTTCCAAAAAAAAAAAAACGATTTCTTACATTTGGAACCAATTGTAATAAAACCGGAGGGAGTAAAAACAAAACAAAAATCGACTACTTGTTTTATAAGTAACATCATTATGTTCAGGGTACTTTTTAAGTTTAACAATTATGAAATAAAAGTACCAAAATTCTTAATGTTTTAAATATTTTTGATATGCTCTCTTTAGTGGAAATTTCTCTTTATTTGCTTAAAAAAAAAAAAAAAATCTCCCAGTATTTACGAAGGATAAATTTCCTTTTACCATAAAATATAAGGAAACCATAGCCATAGACAAAATAATTTTAGTTCAGCTACAGACTTGCGTACTATATGAAGCCAAATAACAAAGAAGACGGATAATATTTTGAAAAATAATTCAAAAACATGTGTTAACAAATTAAATACAAAAAAAAGAAAAATTAACAAAAATCAAAATAAATAAAAAATAAAACAAAAAATCAAATTTTTAACATATAAAATAAAATCAAAATTTAAAAATATATTAAATAAAGAAATTTTCAAACAAATTGTTAAAAATTGATACAAATTTAAAAAAAGTATCTCAAAATATATAAAACTAATTTTAATTCATCCAAAAAAAATCTAAATTGTTATATTTCTCTTCCTTTCCCTTACTAAACAAATAATTGTGTTCTTCATGCATATCCCTGGAAGCTAATTTAACAAGTGTATCACACATTTACAACCATTATAAAAGAGGGTAAAGTAGATTTCTCTCCTTTGTCTGTCTCGCTGATGTGTTTATATGTGTGTTTATATTAAAAGTGTGTCTATATTAAATTTAGCAAAAGTCTTTGTGTTGTTTAAATAAAAATAATAATCCAAAACAAGAATCCCCTTTCAAATCAATTTTAAATAAAATTAGACAACAAGTAGATAAAATCATTCATTCATTCATTTCTTTGTTCAAAAAAAAAAAGAAAATATAAAAAAGTTGTTTAAGCCTTACAAATTCAAATGTTTGGAAAAGATAAAAAATTATATTAAGAAGAAAAGTAAAATTCAGCATTAGCCTAATTTAATCAAATCTTAATGCAGCAAAGTTTTATTGTGCAAATAATTACGTGTGAATGTTTAGATTGGAAAATTTAATTTGCTAAATTAAGTGCTAAAATACATGTAATAAAAATAATATATTAACAAAATAATAATATAAAAATACGATAAGAGTGTTAATAATAATAAATGTTATAAGAAACTTCTTTAATTTATTAAATAAAAGTTTAAGATATTGTTGATCAGTAATATTAATATACAGCTTTGGATATTATTGGATTAAATACAAAAAAAAAAACTTGAAAGGTTTGTTTTTCACATTTAAACGTTGTTAGAAATTGCTTAAAAAGCTTTTTATTAACACAAAAAAATATTTTTTTGGTTCTTTTTAATCCATAATTTTGCTTGCTTATGACATCTTTTTGAAGCAGATAATACCGATATTTAGTATCCAAAATAAGGTCATGATAGGACCCGCTATTAACAAGTACAACAACAATTAGGTTTAAACATTTAATTAAATGATCCATAACTACAATTATTTCCTTATATCCGTTACAATTCATTAATGTTTGTTTAAAATTAATTTTATCCTTAAAGACTAGCATATAAATATCCTTACAGACTAGCATATAAAATTTAAGATATTTAAAATACATTATTGAACAAAATTTTAAATTGGGAGTGAGAAACACTTGTGTCTAACTTATAATAATAAATATTTAATAATCTCATAGATCTATTTAGTGGTTCATTTAATGCATATTCAGTTGAGTGTATATCAATATGAAAAAATTTACTTACATTTCTAAAACTTCTTGGTGGAACATATATTGAAATTAACTCTAATAGCTCAGGAGATTCAATAACACTACAAATAATACCATGTAAAAAAGTTAAATTAGCAATAATACGACGAGTTTACAGAGTTTTTAAAGAAATAAATATCAAGAAATATCTACGTAAGAAGGGCTAGAAAAAGAAGGAATGTTTAAATGATTCAGATAACTAAAACATGGTAGGGCAAACTTGACAAACTTTCTTTCAATTCTCTCAATACGACCAATATGAAGAGCAGCATTAGGACTCCAAATAAATGAAGAATATTCCAATCTAGATCTAACAAACTAAGTATAAACAACTTTCTTCGTTATGTGATCAAATCATTTATCCAAATTACGTCGAATTAATGCTAAAAGCAAATAAGCTTTTGGTACAATAAAATTTAAATGACTGGTAAATGATAATTTAATATCAAAAACTACACCAAGGTCCAAAATTTCATCAACAGATGACAATACATTACCAAACATTCTGTAATCAGAAATTATAATATTTCGACGTCTATGAAAAGACATACTATAACATTTAGAAATATTAAAGGGTAAACCATTACAATTTGACCAATGAACTAGATTATTCAAGTCCTCCTGAAGGTCGAAAACGTCCCTTACACAAAAAAATTGGTTTGAAAATTTTGAGATCATCAGCATACATTAAAAATTTGAATTTTTAAAGCAATCGCTGATGTCGTTTATAAAAATATTAAATAATAAAGGACCAAGGATGCTGCCCTGTGGAATACCTGACGTTGGTATAAAACAGTCCGAACAAATTCCATCAACAGATACTGTTGCGATTCTGCCAATCAAATAATGACGGAACCAACTAAGCATATTTGAATGGATGCCAATCTTGGAAAGCTTATATAATAAAAGTTCGTGTGGGACTCGGTCAAAAGCCTTGTCGAAATCGGTGTAAATTGTGTCAATTTGAACACCCTTTTCAAAACAAGAGATGCAAAAGTTTTACAAAAACCGATAAACTAGTTGTTGTTGATCTCCCAGCCATAAATCCATGTTGTGAAACAGATATATATCGTTTTAACTGGAAAAAAAAGTTTATCAAACACGATGTGCTCAAAATTTTTAGCAATATTGGTTAATTTGGAAATAGGACGGTAATTAGCAACACTACTCCTACTACCATTTTTAAGAATTGGGAAAATAGTCGTAAATTTCCATTTCTGAATGAAATAACCAGCTCGTAAAGAATTATTAAAAATTATTTTGAGGGGTAAAATAAATGAAGAAAAGCAGTTCTTAAGAAGAAAGGCTGAAAGGCCATCATTATCACATTTAAATGAATTTGAAAGTTTACCAATGCCCGAAGCAATATCTGCATCCAAAATTTTTAAAGATTCAAAATCAAAAAATGAAACAATATTACTAAAATCCGCTTCATCCATTGAAAAGGAATCATCATTAAAATTTGACTGAAAATACATGGCAAAAAGGTTGATAGAATCTTTTAAATTTTCAGAAGAAATATCATTATATGACATAAGCACTGGTATTGTAGAAGTAAAGGTAATGGTTTTAATGGTTGCGTATGAGCGATATTTGGTTTATTTATACCATATAACACTCATACGCCACAGGTTCATTTAAACATTCAAGCAAGGAGATTATCGTCGTTTTTAAAACTCAAATTTTTTTTTAAAAACGCATCATGTGGAAATCGGTGTTCTTAAAAACGCTCGTTTTTATATATTCTAAGTTTTGTGCAAAAAATAAATTTACATGTCAAAAGCTTAAAAACATAATTTTAATCATCTCTTGTATTTTTATCAAAAAAAAAATCTTTTTTTTTTTAAATACATGCAATTTAAAGAGATTATTTTTATTTTTTATTTTAAATTAAAAAAGCTATTAAATTATTGCTTTTTGACTTAAAACAAAAAAAAAATAAAAACATTTCAAAGAGATTTTTAAGAGATTTTTAAAAGTCTTGTTTTAAATTGAAGAAGCTAATTAAAGATTGCTTTTTGACTTAAAATAAATAAAAAACATTTCATATTTTTAATAATAAGTGTAGTTTTTATTATTTAACAAACCTTTCTAAGAAAAAATCCACATTCTATTTACTTTCGACAAGGTACAACTGTTCGTTTTAAAACGAGCAAAAAAATTGCGATATCGGAATCTGGCACAACTTATCTTGTAAACTAGTTTTTCTTATGCGGTTTCGTTATCTGGCACATACACGTATATATTAGGAAAATCAGATCAAGTCAATCATGTCTTCAAATAAGTCCATCATGTGAGCAAAAATATCCTCATAGTCTACTTAAACGAAACGTTTTCCATCTTATGCTCAAGGCTAGAAAAAGCGGACCTAAGGGGTATAGCAGTTTTCAACTACATATATAACAATTTATTATTAGAGCAATTGAATAGAAAACGTTAGAAACCATAATTAACTACTTCTTCTGCCTTCAAACTTTTTATGTACAGCGAATAATTTTTAAGCGAGGTGTAGGTAAAGTAAAATTTTCATAAATCTAAATAAATCTACTTTTTAAAACCTTAAAAAAAAATAATAATTTTTATTAAAAATAAAAGTAATGATTTTTTGACCTTTATATGTGTAATGAATATTAAAATTATCAAGTTCGAGGAAATACTCTATAATTCTTTATTAGGATATCATATTATGGTCGTAATTTTTTTTTTTTTTTTTTAAGAGAAGCAACACTCAGGAAATTCTTCCTATTAATTAATGTGTTGCTTTCTTTGGAAAGGGGATGTTACGAGTCCTCCCTACCAATACGAGTCCTCCCTACCAATATGGTGGAGATGGGTCCTAAGTTTCGAGTGTCCCGAGAGGATTTCCATCAAAAGACTCAGTTCCTTTCTACTGAGATTCAGGATTTCCCTCGTCTTGTCCTTGTCCGGGTTGCCCCAGAGAATATTTGTACTCCTGCCAAAACCCGCATTTTCCCAGATGGCCCTATGCATGGTGTCAGCCCAGTCCACCAGCTCCGCCTAGAGAGCTCGAAAAGGTTTAGCGTTCCCCAAAGTGACTAATTCAAGGGAAGATCCGCCCCTAGCAATAGGAAAGGGAATAGTGGAGAGATGAAAGGTGGTGATAGATGAAGCGCTTCAAACACGGCAACACTGTAAATGCGCGAGTAGATAAGTCTTAGACCAGTTGTTGCTCGCCACCGTATTATAACTGTAATGTCATATTATGATTGTAAATGTCGTCATCGGTAATCATAATATAATCAGCCAGAATCATATATATGATAATTATGGTCATAATATGATAATTTCGTGCCCGCAATCATGTTCAATCATATTTTTTTCTCTGGGTGTGCGCTTCCAAATTCAAAACGATCCATCTGCAAACCAACTGTAAAAGCAATTGCTTGACATTGGTCATGGAAAAGTGCCAATAAATACAACAAATCATATGATTATATTTAATTAAATTAAATTGAGGATTTTTGCCCAATTATGCCTTCCAGAGATGCGCTACTTCAGAATGTTTTTCCTAATTTACAAGATAATTTAAATACTTATAAATAGCTTAGCGAACAAGCAATATTGGCTGCAAGAAATGTTGATTTTGATTCTATCAACGCACCAATTCAGAATATGCTTCTATGGGAATCCTGTTGCTAAAGTTGTAGATGACAATGAAGCAGTTAATTATTCAACTTAAATTTTAAATTCTCTGGATTTTCCAGGTTTATTTCCATTCAAGCTACATCTAAAAGTTGGTTCACCAATAATTTTGCTACACACAAAGAAAAATTTAACCATTTGCCAACTGAAATTCGGTTACTACGACTCAAATTCATTAATTACGAATTTCAGCCGATTGGCACAACTTAACATTAGTTTTCAGAACAAAGTTCGGTTAATTCAACAGAATTTTAGATGCAACTCCCTAAATATTCAGAAACCTAATGTAAATATCGTTGTACTAACAAACTAAGGGGGGACATTACATTCGCGGCAGAGAAAACAGACCTTTTTTAAAAATTCATAACTCAGTCAAAAACAAACATTTTTCTAAAATTGAACTAATTACAAGAAAAAAAATTCAAAAAAATATATTTTTCACTCCAACATGGTTTTATAGAGCTCCAAACTGGCGGTAGAGAAAAAAACGGGGCCTCGTGGTTGCAGCGCTGGGAGTCGCAAAAATTGTACGATCTGAAAAAAAATTACTTTTTTAACTCTTAACAAAATTGGTTATCGTATGACACGACCTTTTTTCATTTTTTTTTTTTAAATTTTGGTGATGTTCCAAATTTAAAAGTGTGTTTTTTTTTGAAAAAAATATTGACTTTAAAAATTCATAACAAATCGAAAAAAAATTTAAAAAAAAAGCTCGTGTCATACGATATCGAATCAAGTTTAAAAAATACAAAAAAAAATCGTCAAAAAATGAACCCGCTAGTGCCGCAACCAGTACGAAAAACATGGTTTCGAGATAAACGCGTTCAAAGTTTGTGAACAAAGAAAAAAAAGGTTACCTTCAATCTCCCATGCCTGCTTCGTACTGTATGCCTTCGTTATCTTGTGTTGTGCTGTTTCTTACAGTTTTTTGAAATCGTTTATCAATTCGGGCTTCTTTTGAAGCTTCATATGCCTTCACTCTGGCGCATTTCAAACGATTTGCATAATTTCCTTTGCAAAAATTCAATGCTGTAGCTCCTATGGTGATACCAAGTAGTTGAAACATTTGCAAATAACTATAAGCGCCGTCATTGTAAGTAGCTGTAACTTTTGAACCCGTAGGAATTTTTCCATGAAATTGTTTTTTCTTAGAATCTTAAGAATATTTACTAAAATACAAAATTATAAAAAGAAGTCGATTTCAAAAAACGGCCAATGTCATGTCCCCCCTTAATCGGTTGTTATCATTAAAATACACTTTTCAATTCGGTTGGCACTTTATTTCTCTGTGTCTACATAACTCAAACACACCAAAACTATGCAACGGACCATGGTTGATGGTTACTACAATTTTTAGATATATGATAAAGGCAACAATAATTACTTCTAAGTTTAAAGGAGAACAAGTTTTATTGCCTAGAATTCCAATGATACCAACTGAATATCCAATACAATTTAAAAGGATTAAATTTAAAATTAAACTAGCCTTTGCGAAAACCATAAACAAAGCACAAGGACAATTCATGAAAATATGCGGCTTAGATTTAGTTTGCACAATTCATGTTTTTCCACGGACAATTGTACGTAGCATGCTCATGTTTGGATAAACCATTCCATGTTCATTATTTTTCCTGCCAAATTCATATCATTTCCAAAATAAAAACTTTATTTAAGAATTTTAAAATATCTGTTAAGCTATTGTTTTATTTTAAAGGCAGACAACTTTTTAATGCAAAACTCCTGGGTGTAGCGGGCAATCCTTTAGCAGGCTTGTACGAAATAAGTGAAAGCGACCATTTTTTAACCAACTTTTTCAGTCCTGGGTTGCGAAAAAATAATATGTGTCTCTTTTTTTTTTGCCTCCGTATCCAAATTTCATTAAGATCAGCGAGATTCTCCTTATAAGTTAATAATTATCAAAAACTTACCCAATTGTTGCAAATTTAAAGAATTCCGCCACGAGACAGGATTTTGTTTGACTTTAGTTTTATAATTTATAATGTTAAGTTTTAGATAATTAACTAAGCTTAAATTGTGATTATTTATCAAATAAATCATTTGATATTTAATATTTCTTGAAATTATATTAATTTCAAATATTTCATTATGCTAATTAGTGGTTTTTCAAAGGTATTATCAGTTTGTATCTCTAATACATATTATCACTAATTACTACATACTTTTTTACCTATTTAACCTGTTTTATTTTAATTACAACCCTAAACGATTAACTAAAATTCTATATTAATGTTACACTTTTAGCAATTAATATTAACTCCATAAAAATGAACTGTCAAATAACAATGAAAATATAGTAAAATTAAGAAAAATTAAACCATTGTTAAAGCTAAAATTAATTGGGAAAATTATGAAAATTTCAAGGTTGTTTAGCAATACAAAAACAAAATATTAACATTAAACACGCACGCAATTTTATTGAAAATAATTTGAATGAAACTGAATTAGAAAAAAAAAAAACCAAATGGTGTTCAAAATTACCTTTTACGAGGGCGGCTCAATAAGTCCGTGACTTTTTGTATGAAACACAAAATATTTTTCAACATAATCTCCTTTTAGCTCAATACACTTAGTCAAACATTTCTCCAATTTTTGTATCCCTTCCCAAAAATAGGATTTTTCGAGGTTCATAAAATAGGCATTTCTTGACCATATGGGGTCGTTTTGTTTTTTTTTTTTTTAATCTTCGTTAAATCGGTCCAATAAGTTGGCATAATATTCGCCGTTTATTGTTTTTCCCTTTTGAAGGTAATCGATGTGGATTACCCCACGTGCATCCCAAAAAAACTGTTGCATTCACTTTTTTAAATTTATGTTCATCGGGATAAACATTAATTGCATTTATAGTAATTAAATGTGCTAAAGTCCCAAAACTTATTTAACAAATTGTGAAAAGCAATCTGATGTAGGCGTGTCCCTATCCTGATTTCATTCCTGCCCAAGGAAATCTTCAGGGGACTTTGTTATAAGAATTTCTAGAGATATTTGTTATGTTAAATCACAAACTCAATGAGAATTTCTTGTCCTCGTCTAGGAGCGAGATTCAAAAGTTAAAATATCAAAGAAAAAACAAAAACAACAACAAAAAATTGTCACAATTGGCTTTGTCATCTTCCAAATACTACTCTGTTTTTTTTTTTTTTTTTTTTTTTCTTGGCCACGATTACGTTGATGGTTAGTTGAGAGCAAACGCGGCACCCATCTTGCAGACAGCTTTCTTAAACCCAAATGATCATTTAAAATCGAAACGGCACTGCCATATGAAATGCCTATGGCACCAACAATTAACTTCGATCGGCCAACCCCATATCGTGGATTTTTTCGACATTTTCCGGTGTATTGACCTCAATTGGCCGTCCATAACATTCAGCGTCATTTGTACTTGTGCGACCACAACGAAAGTCAGTAAACCACTTTTTTTACCATTGAAATCGATTGTGGAGAGTCCCCCGTAGCATTTATCAAGCTTTTCCTTGGTTTGAGTGACGGTGTTTTTTTCGCAAAAAATAATGATTAATGAGCACTCGAAATTCACTTTTTTCCATTTTTAAAAAAATCCACGAGGTTGTATGTTTTGAACAGCTGTTAAACGCAAAGTAAATGACGGATCTTGCTCAAAATTTGACAGTAGTCTATTAACAGGTGGTACTTGGTGGGAGCAATGTTGCATTTCATATAACTACGAGGAAAGTTCAAAAAGTCACGGACTTTTTGATCCACCCACGTATTGTATAAATAATCAAATGAGAAAATCAATGAAATAGCTTAGAAATAAATATAATAGCAATTGTAATGTTTTCATGATTTATTTTTGATTTTTATAGGTTTAAGTTTTATATGATTTTCCTTTTCTTTTTTATAAGCCACCTGTGCGTATACGTAATAAAAGTGGCTACAAAATAAAAATCAGCCTAAATGCGTGTTGTTTCAACTTTGGTATTTAATTTCAAACAAAAAAACACCCCAAAGCTATTGGATTTTTTTTTTTAATTTTATTGGTTTTTAGGTTGTCCATATAGTTAAACATGCTTTTGTTATGAATGCGATTAAGGTTTTAAATTTATAAAATAAATTGAAATACATAAATCTATAAAAATCATAGGATTTAATAAAAAACCATTAATAACACAGTGCAACACAAAAAATTCACTCGTCAAATGACTTAGGTTTCAAGTCTAGCAAAGTCTATTACAAAACTGGCATTTTTGTGCATACACATAGAGAATATTTTAATTTTCTTTATTAACTAATAATAATATAATTACAAATTATATACTATTACCCTAACCGAGCACTAGCTACTATGGCCTTCGGCGCGTTGTAGCGAAAACAGACCAGTGCCTCTGGTGGGAATCGAACCCACGCACTGATAAGCCAGCACACTACCAACTAGCCTAGCGGGGTGCACACATAGAGAATAAATTGTTTGGAATTCCATTCCAAATTTAGTCATTATTCAATCATTTTAATCATTATTCAATCATTTTAATTTTAAACAGAAAATATTTAATTTTAACCAAAAACACAGTCACATCATTCAAAATATTGGTTTTCCTAATCAATATTGAAAAAATGTTATCTTCTACATTACCTTTAATACCAACAACCAACCACTTTTCGAAACTTTCCCTTAAATAAAATATTTGCAGTTAAAATCGAATACTAGTTTCTGTTATCAGTTTTCGTTACCAATTTTAAAATAATATAAAGTATTTTAATAGTTTTGGTAACTCTTATAAAATATTAAGATTAGCAACCAAATTTCCGTTTGTATGCAAATCTATTTTTAGACATTAATAATTAAATTTGAAAGAAAAAAAAAAATATTCAAAGTAGAAATTTGAAAATACAAATTTGAATTGGGTGTGGGCTAGAGGTAAAGTAATTGCCTGACAAGCAGAAGGTCACCGGTTTGACTCAAGTTCACGGCATAAGAATTTATTTTAAATATAATAATTTTGAAATAATATATTAATTTGTTTATAGTTTTGCTAACTCTAATAATATATTCAGATCAGCAATCCGAATTCCTGTTGCACATAGAAATCTATTTTTAGACATACATATAAAAATTTGAAACAAAAAAAAAATTAAACATTCAAGATTGAAATTGGAAACAGCGAATTCAAATTGAGTTCAGGCTAGAATTAAAGTAATTGCCTGACAAGCAGGAAGTGGAAAGTTCGAACCCAGTTCGCGGCATAAGAATTTTTTATTAATAAAATAATTTTAAAATAATATGAAATTTTTGTATAACTTTGCTAACTCTAATAATATTTGAGATTAGCAACCGAATTTCTGTTGTACATACAAATCAATTTTTAGACAAATATTTAACAAATGAATGCCCAGACGTTTTTTTTTTTTTTAATTTCGAGACAACATTTTTGAACCCTCTCACTATTTTTCAGAGCATGCTAAATTGTAACAACTCTGCTGGCAACTTAAGTTGCCAATGGGCATTAATGGGTTAAATTTGAAACTAGAAAACATTCAAAGTTGAAATTTAAAAAAAACATATTTAAATTGGCTTTAGTCTAGAGGTTAAGTACTTGCCTGACAAAACGGAAGATCGTTGGTTCGAACCCAGTTCGAGACATCATAATATTTTTTTGGAAATTTCATAGTTGACCTCTCTTGGCTTACGTTTATGTAGTTGTTCGGCTTCAGGTCATGATAAATAAAAACTCAAATTGATTTTTTTTTATTTAAATTTTATTTTAAATTGTCGATATTTCGACTAGAGTCTCTAGTCATTATCAAGAAATATTTTAAATAAATTTAAAAACAAAAATCACAAAAAACACTTGTTGTCCTTCTAAACTCTTTACTTTCTACTCAAAGAAAGAAAGAGTTTAGAAGGACAACAAGTGTTTTTTGTGATTTTTGTTTTTAAATTTATTTAAAATATTTCTTGATAATGACTAGAGACTCTAGTCGAAATATCGACAATATTTTTTTTATTAATAAAATCAATTTTGTTGAATGCATGCACTTAGAATACTATGTAGGTAAAGACAACTGCAATTTAGTTAAAAACAAATGAAATTTCAATTAAAGAGGGACGACAGTAAAGTCAACTAACATTGTCATTTGTTTTTAAATGTTCCAAAAATGAGATACAATTGCAGTAAAAATGAACATGATGTTAGTAAAAAATAATCAAACATTTATTTTTTTTATATATTCAAATAAAAAAAAACTTCTGTAACAAATTAATGTAAAACCATAAAACAGTCATTTGATGTGGTTTGATTTTTAAATGAACTACAAGGTTAGTAAAAAATTTTATTTGTTCTACAAATGACTGATATTTACATTGAAAATAAAGAAACTGTATTACAACCCAAACAACTACATATTTTTAAAGCAATAGTGCTCTCCGGTAGGCTAGTTGGTAGCGTGCTGGCTTATCAGTGCGGTGGTCGTGGGTTCGATTCCCACCAGAGGCACTGGTCTGTTTTTCCTACAACGCGCCGAAAGCCATAGTAGCTAGTGCTCGGTTAGGGTAATAGGATATAATTTGTAATTATATGATTAATAAATAAATAAAAAAAAAAAATAAAGCAAATGTTCCCTGAGTGTAGGTCTACTACATAATATATATTTCAAAGGCAGTTTCTTTTGGCCGTTGAGCAGTGTAATTGATTTTGTTTCAGCTAAATGAACTGTTTTTTAATTTTTTATTTCAAATTTGACTTGACTTATTACTAATAATATATTTTTTTTTTTTTATTTTCAGGTTAATCAATAATATAAAAAAATATTAACATAAAAATCTCTAAAGAAAAACTACTAACTAATAAAATCGATGGTATTTATATTTGCAAATTATTACGAAAATATATCCATAAATTTAATATTAATGAATTGCAACCTTATAAATATATTTCAATAAGATTATAACAATTAATTAATATTTTAATGATAAAGTCATAATATTAACAATTGAAACCGAATTAAATCAAAATTATAGAGAAATTGTTAAAAAGAAGATAATTCGATATATTAAAAATTAAATTCAAAACAATTAAGAAATAAAATAATGTCCATAAATTAAAAAAAAAAAATTATTAACATAAAAATATAACAAACAAAAAAAAAATTAATTAAATTACTTCAACAAATAAATCATAATTAACAGCAATAAAATACAAACAAAACCGTAATTCAACACTATAAAAATTAAATAAAATTTACGTTTTATGAAATTAGATAATATTGAAAGCGTAATAATAAAAAAAATTAAAATCAAAATTAAATCACAATATAAATTTATGTAACCCTTCTGTCTTCTTTGCACATTGAAGTTACAAAACAAAACATTAGCAAAAGTGTTCTAAATAATTCGTTACTCGGTAAGTGTTTAAAATAATTAGTTTTTATTAATTTTATTAATGATTTACACGAAGAATATCTTGACTCAGACCCGCAGAACTTAATGAACTTTGGATATGTTGTACAGAATAAAAATTTAAGAGACGAGTGTTTTTTTTTCTCCTTGTAAAAAAACCTATAGTTTATTGAAATCTGGGTGTCCTTGTTGAAATACATTCCTTTTAAGCTAAAAGACAGACAAAAAATGTGTGTCTATTTTTCCTTGTAAGCTAAAAAGAAACCCAAAAACTGTGGTTTCTTAAGCTTGATTCACACGCTATACACGCCTATGCACACATATCTGCTAATTCCCAGTATTGATAATTTGAAATGTCATTTACAAAAGATAATTGTCAATAATATGACAATTTGTATCACCAATAGGGAGAAATATTAGATATGTATGGACAAAGATGGATAGCGTGCATATTGCCTCTTAGTTAGGTAGAATTGTGTTTAATAGTTATTTTTTTGCATTTCCAATTTATTGAATTAGTTCATTCTTTTAGTTCATATGTTTATTCGACAATTTTTCTCAATTTGTATTATTATGTTGGTCACTGGTTTGTTTAACAAATCCGCATAAACTGATCTGAAACGATCGCTTGTTGAATCAATCATGTCGTTTCATTTAGGTTTTTATTCATATTATGAGGATTTTTTAAACAAACAATGGACCAATATAACAATATGAATAATAAAAAAAATGTCTCAAAAACTTATGAACTACCAGGATGAACTAGTTTAATAAATAGAAGTTACCGAAATGAACTATTAAGCACAATTCTGTTCTTAGCCATAGGTCTATATTGCCATAAACGTACAGCGAAAGGATTAAAGTAGTTTCCCCAAAAACGTTAAAGCAATAGGGCTCCAAATGGATCCCTACCCAAACCGCAAGTAATACGAATTTTAAAAGATAATTTTTATGTAATATGGATTAATTCATAGATAACGCACTTTTCAAAATTTTCTTCAGGAACGTCATAAAAATAAGATTAAAAAGTGGAAAATTTTCCCCTTGGCCTGTCGAAAATGCATTGCTACGAAGAAAGTATATGTTCCTTAAAACATGGAGTTATTCACTGAAAAGGCACTTTTGAAAATATTCATCAGAAATTAAATAACGTTGTGAGTTCAAAGCGGGTGGGGTGAAAGTCTCACATGTAACGGCCCGCCAAATCCTAAAATATAAAACATGTGTTACCTAGATTATGGGCAAATTCACTAATGAGTTTGGAATTTTCTTCAACGTGCCTTAAAGGGGAGAAATATTTCCTTAAAAGGTCTGATCACATCGTTTTGGCAATAAACTTGCATTTTAAAATATGTCTTCCTTGGAAAGTTGACTAATTCACTGCTAAGGCAGTTTTTTAAAATTTTAACCAGAATCGAGGTCAGCCTCTTAGCTGTCTGTACAAACCGCTTTGGCTGGAAAGCTGATTTTTACAATTCGTATTTATTCGCTGTTAGAAGACTTTTTGAAAGCTTTAAAGTTTTTTTAATTGTTGCCACGAACGTGTTAAAGATGGGGTTCTAAAAGGGAAGGAAAAAGGATCTTTAAAATTTATTTTGTTTGAAAAAAAACGCATAAAAAAAGAAAACTGAGACTTTTTTTACCCCACCCTATTAACCCTTTAAAGTTATTTTGGGACTATAAGAAATTAGTGTGTACTAACTTTCTCATATATCCAAATTTAATAAAATCTAAAACAAGTTATTTTGTATATTTCTTAGGCTGAAACATTAACCCCATATGTATCAAATTACTTAAAATAATTAAATTTATTAAGTGTGTTTTTTTTTATCAATTTAAAAGCTTTTCAATTTTTGTAGTCTCCAGGCCACTAAGGGTTAAAGGTATTTTTTTTTCAAAATAAAGGACTGTAACATTTTTCCGAAAATTATACAAACTTTGATGAAAACATTCAACTTTTGACAAAATAATCATATTCCATAAAAATAATCATATTTCATTAATTTTTTATTGCAATAACCCTGCTTGGGCGAAATTGTAACGACGTGTTTTGGGACAAAGCTCGCGATAGTCCAGAGACTGCCTTACAAACTATTTGTTTATTACCTAGAGATAGAGAAGCATAAGAAAAGAAAAAAAAAACACTGAAAACAAGTGTGACATTAAAAAAAAGTTGTTAAATGTGAAGTGGAGAAAAATAATATTACTGAATGCATTAATTGGCACTGTCTGATGTCAATTTTCTATTAAGGATATTGCGATTGATCGATGCCAATTAAAACAAAACTAAATTTTCATTGTTTCTAGCAATTGCAATGCCAAAAAAATTTATTTCCATTGACATCAAGCAATACCAATTAAATCGTCAACTAATTGGTCCATTCAATTAACTAGTCCCATGCTTATTACAAACTAATATATTATAAAAATAACAAACGATATTTCCAAATTACTCATTTTAAAAAAATCTTTAAAATTAATTTAAGAAAAAATACCCTTATGTATTTTTAACAAATTTGTGGTTCATTGATTGATTCTACACTCAAAAAAAAATAAGTTAGTAGAAAAGTCAGTAAAACATCTTGTAAATAAGGTATACTATTTTCAGCAATTTTTTTGCTAAAATTATGTTTTAAACTAAAATTTTAGTTATACTTGGTCAGCACTTAACTGTTTTGAACTAATGTTTTATTAATATTTTACTAATGTTTTACTAATTTATTTTGCTAAAAAAAATTGTGCTGACTAGCACATCAATAGTGTGAACGACAGCCAGATTAAAAGTTATACGCAGAATGAATTAGATGTCAAGAAGTAGTAGTGACGAGGGAAATCATACCAAAAAGTCCATCTCTAGTAAGACACTTAAAAAAAATCAACCATGGAATATTTTGTATCTGTTTTTCATACATAAAACAAAATTGTGGATTCAAACAACTTAAATTTTGCGTTTTCACCGGCTTGTGAAAGTAATTGTCTATTAATTAAATAAAAGACAAAATAAAATATATAAATTTAAAAAAGATTAAACGTGTATTTGAGTCAAATTGAGTGGTCAAGTTGATAACAAATATACAGCAGGTAGACAGACTAAAACGAAAGACATACACCTTAGGTAAATTTTTATTTTTCCTTTTTCTTATTGCAAAGAAAAGGGTTGTATATGTTACATTTTGTTATTTTTTCGTTTCCTTTTTATAATTTTCTGCTGCATTAGCGTTCCTTTAAAAGATAGCATCATTTAGACAACCAATAATGTAATTAGTTGAAAGATAAATTATTTTAAAAAGAATCACAAAAATATGTTTTATGATTTTCAGCAAAATAAATTAACTAAAGTAAAAATTTTTGAGTTTCTTTCAGTCTACTAATATTCAGCAAAAATTTTATTAATGTTTAGCAAGGGTTTTTTAATTTCTAATCCACTAAGTGTTAGCAAAACTTTTGCTGAATCTACTAATTTTGTTGCTAAAAATCAGCTCGCTGATTTTCAGCAAAAGATTTTGCTGGCATTAGCAATTTTTTTGCAAGCAACCTCCTGATTAAAATTTTGCTGACTTTACTAACTTTTTTATTTGAGTGTAGGCTAAAGTGAATATCCGATAAAGTCAGAACTCCACACACAGAGAAAAATTTAGCTATTTACCAACTGAAATTCGGTTACCATGACTTAAATTCGGTTATTACGAATAATAATACGAATATTAATAATTTTGGGTATTTAATGTAATTCTTAGAGAAATCGTCCGTCGTATGTATTTCGAAAAGAAATAAGATATTGAACAAGGTCAACCAGAATTTTTAGGGCAATAGGTAGTACCTTTAGATGATATAACAAATGTTGTAAATTAAACTCAATCACCGATGTTTTAGCATCTCCAATATAACGAAAATTCGGTTATTTTTAATTTTATGTTAACATACGACATCAGATTCGGAAGTTTTTTAACAATATATAAATATGAAAATATTTTAACCTTCTTAACAACTGGTTCCGTCTTATAAACTTAAAGAAGATAGCAGAATTTAATCAATTAAATTTAAAACTAAAAAAAAACTAATCTATCTCATTTCTTCTATTTACATCAAAATAATAAATACTTATAATTATTACTTAAAGTAAATGTTTTGTCATTAATAATGTGTTTAATATAAAACAGAAAAAAAGGTAAGTGTTATTAAGTAATAATACTTCAATATAATAATAGCAACAACAAAAAGTAATAAATAATATTAACAAAACCAACAACAACAACAACATTTTATAGCATTAACAACAATAGCTAACTTGGCTGACATACTTGAAAATTATATACTTGTACCAGAACTTAACTCCATTCTACTTAACTAACACATGCATACTCGAACATGCATATAAAAGTGACAATCTTTAACAAATACATGTTAAACATATACATACCTATATACAACAAAATATGTTAGCAGCTATTGGTTCATTAACATGAATAAATGAAATTCTAAATGTATAAGAGTGTGTGTGTGTGTTTATAAATGTATATAAATGTGTGCATATATTACAGCTGCTTTTTCATTGTATACACATTAGAGTCGTCCAAAAAAAAAGTGAAAAGTTCGATTTCGCTCAATTCGTATCAATTTCAGCTAAATTCGAAAACATTTAGAGCTCCCTATTTAAGAATTAATAATTTGTCTCTAGACGAAATTCTCACAAATTTGCAATTGACTTTAAAGTTAATTTTTTTTTATCTGCGCAGCTTATCTTAACAAAATTATCCATTCTAGTATAAATGTATGAGAGGAAAAGGAATATGAAATCAAAATACAAAAATGAAAAGGAATTAAAAATCAAAATTCAAAATTCAAAAACATTTAAAAGCTTTTGAGTTTTTTGCGAATAAAAAAAAAAAAAAATCTGAAGAGATATAAGTAAAAATCCAACTTGTTTACGTCTTATATGAACAAATTTCTCAAATATGAGCACACACAGCGAAATAAAGTGTCAACCGAATTGAAAAGTGTATATTAATGGTAACAACTTATAAATTCAGTTAGTATAACGATCTTAACATCAGCTTTCTAAATATTTTGGGTGTTACAAATAAAATTCAGATGAAATAACCGAACTTTGTGGTGAAAACGAATGTAAAGACGTGCCGTGTCAACCGTCTAAAATTCATAATTTCAGCTGGCAAATAGCTAAAGTTTTCTCTGTGTGCATAATTTTAATGAAGATTAAGAATCTACAATTAAAGTTAAGAAACAACATTTGTGGATTTTAAATTATTGGCGTTTTTCAAAGATTCCAAGTAACAATCTTTAACAAATACCTGTTAAACAGATACAAATATACAACAAAATATGTTAGCAGATATTGGTTTATTAACATGAATAAATGAAATTCTAAATTCATAAGAGTGTGTGTGTGTTGTACAAATATGTATGTATGTGTGCATATATTACAGCTGCTTTTGCATTCTATACACACTAGAGTCGTCCAAAATAAGATGAAAGTTTGATTTATCGATCTCCATAACGTTGGCGTGTTATTTATATAGGTAAAGAACTTTAAGTTGGCAACAGTTTTCTAACTGGCGGCCATTTTGTCGGCTATCAAGTGATTTAAGTTCAGTTTGGTTTGACATTTCAACATGAATAGACTGACGAAAAACGTATCACGCATTACTGTCAGCGATGAAGCTCACTTTTGGTTAAATGGATACGTCAATAAACAAAACCGCCGCATTTGGAGGGATGATAATCCTCAAGTACATATTGAGACAGAAAAACTGACTGTTTGGTGTGCTTTACGGGCTGGTGAAATCATTGGTCCGTACTTCTTTAAAAACGATGCTGGTCAGAACGTTACAGTTAATGGTGACCGCTATATCAATGATGATCGCTCATCAATTGAACAACCATGATGTGCAGGAGCAGTGGTTTCAACAAGACGGCGCAACATGTCACACAGCTCCGCCTACAATTGATTTATTGAAGAAAACGTTTTGTAACCGCATAGTTTCACGTTTCGGACCCGTGAATTGGCCTCCAAGATCGTGCAATTTAACGCCGCTAGACTATTTTCAGTGGAGATATGTGAAGTCGCTAGTATACGCCGATAAGCCCGAAACGATTGGCCACTTGGAGGAACATTCGCCGCGTTATTGCCAATATTTTTTTTTTTTATTTTATTAATTAATAATCATATAATTACAAATTATATACTATTACCCTAACCGAGCACTAGCTACTATGGCCTTCGGCGCGTTGTAGCGAAAACAGACCAGTGCCTCTGGTGGAATCGAACCCACGACCCCCGCACTAATAAGCCAGCACGCTACCAACTAGCCTACCGGGGCGCACTTATTGCCAATAGACGGCCACAAATGTGGGAAAAAGTCATCGAAAATTGGACCTCCAGATTAGACTACGTCCGATCCATCCATGGCGGCCATATGCCAGAAGTCATATTTAAATTACAATTCCAGAAGATTATCTTTCGAATAAAGTAAATTTCATGTCCATTTAAAAAATTCATCTTTGTTTTATTCTATTTCAAAGTTATACACCTCTATAAAAAAACACCCTTTAGTAAGCTCTACGTGCCACATTTCAGCTAAATTGGTTAACATTTAGAACTCGCAGAAAAAGTCAACTTTTACGAGAAGGTAATTTGTCTCTAGAGGAAATTCTCAGAAATTTAGAGTTGTCTTTAAATTAAGTCTTTCTTAATCTACGCAATGTACCTTGACAAAATTTTCGAAGCTAGTCTAAATTTATGTACAAAAAAGTAATACGAAATCATAATGCAAAAAAAATGTAAAAGCTTTTAAGTTATTCACTCTATTTCATAAAAATTTCTAAAAAGATGTAATTAAAAATTCAACTTGTTTAAGTCTTATATGAACAAATTTCTCATGTCTGAGCTTAATTTTAATAAAGATTAGGAATCTGCAATAGAAATAAAATTTTTTTTTTTTTAGATTTTACATTATTTGCGCTTTTCAAAGATTCCAAAACAATCGATTTTTTTTTGTTGTATTTTTCTAATACAAATGATGTTAACTTGTTTTAATTTTTAAGTCAACTTACCCTGGACTTTCATCATATATGGTTGGTTATATTTTTAAATTTATAAGGACTTTTTTGGATTTTCGATAATATTTAATATTTACACGATGAAAAAAGTTCCGATATATGTATATATAGTCATATATATAATTCCATATAACTTTATAAATCAGGTGACAGAAAAAATGGCATACATAACCTTATATCATGAGATAAGGACTTTTTTGGATCGCATTTGCTATAATTTAATACTAAAAATGGGTCTATCTAATTAGATAAAGTTATATATAATTTGATACAATTTGATCTTCATAAAATTCTTGGGAATTCCGAGCTTTAATTTTGTTTCACATTCGAAATAATAGAAAAAAATTTAATATACATAAATCACTGAATTGGAAAACAAGACTGGATTCCATTTTGACTTATACACTGAGTTTCAAAGCTATAACGTCATTTTGTTTTTCAATTATTTGTTAAACAACTGAAGCGATGGCTTAAGTGTCTTCAGAAGATGAACTCATAGCTATCTTAGCTTCCAATGATGCAACATACAAAGTTGTTATCTATACAAAATTTGATTATTAAGTCATTAAGTGTAACGTCATTTTAGGAAATTTTAAAAATTTATAGAAAATTTTTCATTATTTCAACCAAATTTAAATCGAGACTTCATATTTGTAACAATCCTACTTATTAGTTTGTAGACAAATAATTTTGATAGACAAAAAAATTTAATTTCTCGAGATAAATATCACATATTATGTTTTTTTCGGCCAAATCCGATTTGGTTCTGTTTTATTATAAAGCTTTTTACATTTGGGCTTTTAATTGCTTATTTGAAGATTTTCTGACTTTAGTTGTTTTATTTTTTTTTACTTAAAAATATTATTTATTCTCATATGTTTGAACTATTTTATAGCTTTTCCAACTTTTTACTTTTGCTTTTTTACAATTTCCTTTAGCTTAAATACATTGAATTTTGTTTTCTTTGTGTGAGTGAGATTTTGTTTGGGGAGTTTCTTCCATACATAAAAGTGATTGAATTTTTCTTTTTAATTTTAACACATATATTAATATAGAATTATATATGATACCATATATAATTATAATATACAAATTATAGAATTTGTTTGGTTGTACTGTTTTATATGTACTTATATGATCTGATATATAGCTACATATATAAATTATATATGATTAGATAAAAAGGATCAACTTATATATAACATAAGATATAATGATATATGATTATATATAACTCCATATTAGAAATGTTCGTAAAAATAACTATGATATGTAAATATATATTGTTACATATGGCCACATATATAATAAGATACCACTATGTCAAGCTATATACGACTAGATAAAAACTTTTTTTGTCGGGTTACTAAAAGGTATTTGTGCTTCACATAGAGAACATTTCACAAAAATATATCCTTGCCAAATATTATTTTCACAGCTGCAATTATATGAAAACCACTTAATAAAAGTTCAACACTTTTTTTTCAAATTCTCCATTTCCCCAAATTCCGTGACTCTGATTTAAATTTGGATTTCATATTCGTAATGTACGTCTAAAAATATATTAGATTTGAGGTGTCGTTATCATAATAACACAGTGCAACAAATGAAGACTTTGGGAAAAATGCACGGACTCGACAGTATAGGTTCGATTTTACTACCAAAGGTTAGTAAAACCCTGTACTCGGTTTGGCCAGTTTGACTACCAATTTTTTTTATGGACCTCAAAAGATTTTGAAAATCAGTGCACCATTCAAAAAAAGGCGTCCTCAGTTTTTGGCCAACAGCTAATTCAGACTTGATGATATTGCTTAACTATATTTGGCAATAATGTAGTGAAGAGTCTACTGAACAAATTTTATAAACATTTTATATACATAAAATCATTTTTTCCTGCCCTTTTTTGAAAAAATATAGGAGAAAACTATTTTTATTTTTTGCTTTTTTCAGCATAACTTACAGGGACTCCTAATTTTTTACTAACAATATATGACATAATTGTAGATATTGTAAATCTGAACAACTTTTGTAATTTAGGGAAAAAATAGTCCAATTTTGCCTTTTTTATACTTCTTTTAAATAAACAATATATAAATTTGGTACCAAATGAAAGGTATGGATAAATGTTACATTTTGGTACAAAAAAACTAAAAGCTTAAAAAAAAAATGTCGACCAATTTTAAAACCTACTTTTAATGCCTAAATAAGCAATAAGGCCGGCATGCTTTTTACATATCAATACAATCTGAATGTGTCTAGGCATCCGAAAAAGCTTACAAAGACCACTCTGTACCTTATAAATAGTCGTTTTTGACTAGACAACACTTTTATTGCATTTTTGTTTACTTTCTTCAATAACCAAAAAAAAGTAAACAAAAATGCAATAAAAGTGTAGTCTAGTTAAAACCGAGTACAGGGTTTTGCTAACCTTTGGTAGTACAATCGAACCTATACTGTCGAGTCCGTGCATTTTCTTAACTGTTGCACTGTGCAACCATTTTTAATTTTTTCTCGATATTTTTTTATTCAAATAAAATAATAGATCCAGTTTAACGTTGAAACTTCAATTTCGATTTGCGACCTCTAATCAATATATTTTTTGAAATCCTTTTTGCCAGGCGATATTTATATTCATAATGGCAAATAATTCCAACTTTTTTTTTTTGTCCACCTTAATACAAATATTCATTAAATGAATGATTCTTTTGGGTAAGTGTTTTATATTGTACAACATATATTATGAATATTTATTAAAAAAAAATTCTGTAAGTTATAAATATGCTTTTTATTAAGAGCAGTAGACAACAAAAACAAAAATCATTATGAGAAAAAAATTATACATAAAAATAAGAGGACAATTTTATTACAGCAAGAAAAAATGTGATTATATTAATAAACAAGGGATTAACTAAAGGACTTGCTATGACATGCAGAAAAAGAATGTATAACAAAATAAAAAAAAAACGAATACAAAAAAAATAAACATCAGAATGATATTGGTTAGATAAAATAAAAAATAAATTAATTTAGAGATTACAAAATGTTTTTTTGTTTTCAAAAGATAATATACATTTAATAAATTTTAAGGATGGACGAGGGTACGTTTTAAATTATACTTGGCTACATTGAAAATTTACTTAAAAAGTTACCTAGTTTATATCCGGTTCTGAATCCAACCAACTGTTTTTAATCAAAGAGCTGGACTCAGCAGGCGACAATGCGGGATTTGGGTGCTAAAAGCGGTGTTTTTAAGTTTTGTTTTGTCTAAAAATACCGAATTTATTAATTCGTAATTTTTTAGTTTAAATCGCCTAAGAATTGCTTGTTATTTTAAAATTATGTCCTCTTAATGAAAAATTTCCTTTTTTTTTTTTCAATAAAATTTTAATATTTCGGTATTTTAAATGAAAAATGTTTGCCAGCAATGTTTTCCCTAAAAGTTTTCTAATCGTTTAAAGGGCTTATGCAAATTCTGCACAAAAAAAATGTTTTGCATCAAATTTTGGAAATTACAAAAAAAATTTTGTATTTATTTACTATGTTTTCTTAAAAAAAATCTTTAATTTTTTAATATTTTTATGATATACAAACTGTCAATAAACTTCACTGGTAAAAACACTTTGAATTGGCATATTTAGAGACACCCTACAGAGCCTCTTAAAAAAAAAACAAAAATAAAATTGATGTCTTTGAATTAGAAAGAAAAATTGTTTTGGCACAACAAATGTCCACATTTTATACTTCGATTCGAATTTCGAAATCGAATCTGATAAGTTTATTTCTATCAAAAAAATCCAAAATTTCTAATATGTTGAACGGGGTTAAACCATTTTATGATTGTTAATAAAAATTCGATTGAAGAGTTCTAAAATACAGAACGCGGGATTTTGGTTTGTAAAGCGGGAGAACAATTTAAGGTGGGTTCAGCCTGTGGGAGTCAGTTTATGTATATCATGCAACTATAGCCTCGTCCAAATGTAGGACATCTTATCATAGCTGATTTTAAAATATCGCGTTTAAAAATATCAAAAATATTCGACAATTTTACAAATGTAGTGGTACATAATATTTCATATATTTTTAACGGCTTAAGCTACGATTCCATTGATACCTTATTTTAAAGCTACTTAAATTGTATTTTTACTGGCACACACAAATTATTCACTTCTCCACGGCAAAATGCAATGTTTTCAAAAACCGCCGTTCAAAAAGATTTCCCCTTTATGCAATTCCATGTCGGAATAATTAACAATCCCGCCTAATCGGACGTGTTTAATCTATATAATCGCATAGGATAAAGAACCGAATATAAAATGAATTTCAAGTTCCTAGCTTCATCGTATTGGCCAGGATAACAAAGAGGGCACTTTTACCTTTAGTAACTATGTAACCCATATTTAACTGGGCAAAATTCGAAAATGTTCCATAGGCCTTATTCTAAGAAACACATATTCAAAATTTCAGATTTATAGCTAAAGGCTAGCCGGCCACCAAGGCAAAGACTTTTTCCCTATTTGCTTCTCCTCGCATTAACTTCGTTTAGGCCAAAAAAATGCAAGTTTTAAGTTCCTAGCTTCAGAGGTATGGGCTGGGGGATGTTGAGTCAGTCAGTAATGGTATTCTTTTATAAATATAGATAGATGGAAACGCCTCATCAATTTTCCGTTCAAAGGTTTAAATTTAGGGTAACAAACAGTCCAATTTTGCTTTTTATACTTCTATTAAAGAAACAATATATGAAGTTGGTATTAAATGAAAGGTAGGGATAAAAGTTTCATTTGGGTACAAACAAAAAACAAAAAGTTTAAACAAAAAAGTTTCGAACAATTTTCAAACACACTTTTAACTCCTAAATAAGCAATAAGACCGGTATGTTTTTTATGAATTTCATCGAAATCTGGAGCAACCATCTAAGAGAGTTCCCTTGTTAGTTAATATTTTATTTGTCCGCGAAGTATTAAAAAAGTGTTTTTTTAACAATAATGTCAGATTTTGAAGGTACGCAATCAGCCATACATCCACACGATAACATTTCAAGTATGTTAAAACTGGTCCACTATTTAACACAATGTTATGAATTTAGTAGGGTTTTAATGTTCTCCCGTAAGTTTATTGTTATTAAACTTTGTTAAATTCTTTAAAAACTTCTTAAACATTTCTTATATATATTTTTTTCTTAAATATGCATTTTAATAGAAGTTAATGAAATTCATACCACTTTGCATAGATGGGCATTAAACACATTAATTCATTATTTTTTCATTTCATTTCATTTATTCAGTCTATGGAAACAAAAATTACTTACAGACTATGATTAAATCAAAAATTTAATATAAATAAATATATTATCTTCAATATAATATTGCTTAATTACTTAAATCTATATTAAGAAACAGCTTAAATTTATCCATTTATCCAA
The DNA here is from genome assembly GCA_021234595.1 of Delia radicum. Lineage (NCBI taxonomy): Eukaryota > Metazoa > Arthropoda > Insecta > Diptera > Anthomyiidae > Delia > Delia radicum. The sequence continues at coordinate 220,395,446 of CM037854.1, forward strand.
GTATTCCATTTGGAACCCACAGTACATTTACCGCAAAAATAATTCAACATTTAGACTACATTGGCAATCTCTTTTTCGATGGAACTTTTTCGAAAATTATTTAAAAATGCAATTAGTTTTGAATTGTCAGCTTTTTTTATAAAAAAATGGATTTCTTTAGGTTTAGCTAGCAACTTTACCACGAAAACTTTAAATTTATTAACATTCCGTATTGTTTTTTTAAAACAGTTTACAGAAAAACCCAGATAAAGTTGGTTGAAAAAAGCAGATGTCATATAGGCTTAAGTACTAATTACTTCCCGCCTATGCTTGTATCCATATTCAAGATACAAAAATCATACATACAACTTTCCCAGCAAAAAATAGTGCTTACCCAGAAGCGCTTCCGGAAGGCATTATTTGATAACGAAACGCTTCCAATGCAAATAAAGAAGGCATGATTTTTGTTCGCGATGTCCCACTTGGTATGTCTCTTTCAAAGCGCTTCTTTCATGTGCTCTTAGAAGAATTCATGCCTTCTTAGGCAATAAGAAGCGCTTTTTTTTGTATGTTGACAACATTAATCCTTCATGGTATGCATACTTTATTGCTTTATTTACTGCTTCAAAGAAGGCATTTTGGGAAGCACGACAGAATGCCTTCCCTAATTGCTTTATAGTATGCAAGGGATACAAATGTAGATACTGCTTACCAAATCTAGGCTATTTTTTGCTGGGTTGTTAAATACTTGTTTCCTGTAAAATATTTTTGACTCAACATTCTTTCCTTATTTGTGAATTAACACATACTTTTGCTCAACTTCCACTGTCATGGCAACAATTTATAAATGAAGTACAAACTACAGTGAATACCCTTTTGAAACAAAAACAAAAATACTGGAAGTTACTTAAAAAGAAAAAAACAAAAATAAATGAAAAATAAACAGAAATTTTCCTTAAACTGTACGTTTCATTTTAATAAAAATTTTTTTGAACAGTTCTTAGGAAAAAGAAAAACTTACTAAAATACAAATTTTTTCCACTCATTCATTGCGTACGTAAAAAAAAATTGTACGTTAAAAACTTTTGACTTAAACAAATCTTTTGGTAAAAGTTTGCATCTAGTTTTTCTTCTTGTTATTCTCAAAAAAAAAATAAAAAATATTTTGTTGAACTCTAGTTGTGAGTTTGCACAAAAAAAATTTAAGTTACTACGAAATAAAGCAAAATATGAAACTTTGTAGAAAATATACGTTCTGCGTTAAAAAAGAACTTTTTATGCAACAATAATTTTCAAAGGGAAATGTGAATCGATACTTTAGAAAAGTAATAATTTGTATTTAAAACTAACGTAGGGGTAATATGGACCAACAGCCCTTTATATGAAAGCAAACTGTCACTGGATTGATACCTTGTGATATGTCACTGAACAGTACCTTTAATGTGAATTGTCCAAGGTTATCTTAGTACGTTATAAGAAACTGTGTTCATTAGGAAAGTTCAGTGACCGGCTCTAAAATAATTTTGTAGCAAAGCACAATGGGCCAATTTTCCCTTTTACGACAACGCTGGAAAACTAAAATTTAATTTCAAACAGCAATTTTTCTTTAAGACAAGTTTTATAAAATTCTAAAAGCCTTTTATGCCGAACACTATTATTTAGTAATTTATAATTTAAAATGAGGTTTTCGAAAAATAATTGTTTACTTTTATTTGTCAAAAAATACCTGCAACTAATATGTTTCTCATGCTGTAACAAACTTAATACTCTTTTTCTTAGTGTAACTTTCCCAAATTCTCCTAAAGGAAATGAAAAACTTTTGAGAAATACATGTACAAAAATAACTATAAATGTATAAATATTTTGTTTTCTCCCTGAATATACAACAAACAATAACGAAACATCATACTATAAACTAGCTTATACACTCAAATAAAAAGTAAGTAAAGTCAGCAAAAAAATTTTAGTCAGGAGGGTGCTTGCAAAAAAATTGCTAATGTCAGCAAAATTAGTAGATTCAGCAAAAGTTTTGCTAACACTTAGTGGATTAGAAATTAAAAAACCCTTGCTAAAAACTAACAAAATTTTTGCTGAATATTAGTAGACTGAAAAAAATTCAAAACATTTTTAGAAAAATTATACTTTAGTTAATGTATTTTCTGAAAATCATGAAACATATTTTTGTGATTCTGTTTAAAATAATTTACAATACGTTACAAAATATAAAAATATTCATACTCCCAAATTGACGATATGAAATAATGTAATATCTAAACACAATAAAAGAAAATATATATAACATAAACAAAATTATCTTTGAACTACTTACATCAATTATTGTCTAAATGATGCTATCTTTTAAAGGAACGCAAATGCCGCAGAGAATTATAGAAACGAAACGAAAAACTAACAAAATATAACATATACAACCCTTTTTTGTAATAAAAAAAAGGAAACAGAAAAATCTACCTAAAATGTATGTCTTTGTCCCTCGCTTTAGCCTGTCTACCTATTGCATATTTGTTTACAATTTAAACACACAAGATATTAATATATATAAACATTTAGTTTAAAAATACACATTTAATCTTTATTAAATTTAAATATTTTATTTTGTCTTTTATTTAATTAATAGATTAAGTTGTTTAAATCCACAATTTTTTTTATGTATGAAAAACAGATGCAAAAATCTTCCATGGTTGATTTTTTTATATTATGTCTTACTAGAGCTGTACTTTTTAGTATAATTTTCCTCGTCACTACTACATCGTGACATGCCGCAACATCTAATTCATTCTGCGTATATCTTTCAGTGTGGTTGTCGTTCACACTATTGATGTGCTTATCAACACAATTTTTTTAGCAAAATAAATTAGTAAAACATTAGTAAAATATTAGTAAGACATTAGTTCAAAACAGTTAAGTGCTGAATAAGTATAACTAAAATTTTAGTTTAAAACATAATTTTAGCAAAAAGTTTGCTGAAAAATAGTATACCTGATTTATAAGATGTTTTACTAACTTTTCTACTAACTTATTTTTTTGAGTGTAGCAAGTCATTTAGAGGGCCTTAAGCTTTTTTCGCCATTTTTTTTTATTTTTTTTTGTACGAATACTCAAATGTTATCAAAAATTATACTTTACAAAATGATTTCATCTGTAATGATGTTAAAGAAAATATTGTTGAATAAAAAAAAATAAAAATATTTTGAAATGTAAATATTCTCCCTCTGGCTAAAAAACATGGAGTTGTGTTTAATAAATGTTGCAAGTTTTGGGTACAGAAATAAAAGTTTTTTTTTTCAGTTTTGAACAAAACTAGTATAGTAGTAAATCATTTAACAAACTTATGGCGTTGCTTTTAAAATGAAACTATTTTTAAAAGTTTCTAAATATTTGCTAATATTAAATTAGTGACTGATGGGGTTGAATTAAAAGGGAAATTTGTGTTTCAAATAAAGTTTATGTTATGATTAAGATTAAAAATTTGTATAATATTGGCCAAAGAAATGGGTAATTATTAACAAATTAGGGGCGCAAAATTAAAAGTTTACTGTAAGCTGTTACCAGCGATGAAAATTAGTTCACTTATTTTAAAACTACCTGAATCGATACTAGCGCTACCAATTCATTAATGAATTTACTAGCTTTATAAATTTATAAAAACGACCACATTAAAGGAATTGGAAAAAAAAAATAGTTTATTCAAAAAATTCGTTGTGAGTTAGAAAACCACAATATAAAATATTATTCTAAAAATTATAATTTAGATTTCGGACTACCATTGCAACCCTGGTAACCATCTGAGAACAATTTTTTTATTTTTGATTCACACACGAATAAATTATGTAACATAGCCGGATTTTTAAATTTTGGATTTCCATTAAAATGGTACGAGGGTAATCTCAAAAACTAAAAAATCACCCAAAAAAATCGTTGTTTTTATTTTCAATAAAATATTCCCTTTTTAGTCATCTATAAAACAAAATTGATCCACCCGTTGCGGCTGCACAGTAGCACCCGATTTTTAATATCTTGTTTGAGAAAAAAAAAAAAAAAATTTACAATAAATATTGCACATATAAAATATAGGGCAAGGAGTTTGTTTAACAAGCTGTAACTATTTTATTTCAGCGATTTTTGCTTCAAAATTTTCATAGAAAAAAGTTAAAACTATTCAATATGAAAAAATCAAAAGCTGGTACAGTTATATTAGTTTTTTGTTTTTATATACATCGAGATTATTTTTATGTTATTTTCAATTTATAACGAGCTTTCAACCTCCGTATATTTACAAAAATAAAGCAAATCAAACATATTTCGATCTGGCTAAAAATCTCATCAGAACCCAAAGTTTTAGAAAAGCTAGAGCCTCCATAATAGGCAGAACTTTAACAAAAAACCTATTAATAATCAATTTTGCTCTATTCTCTGGTAAATTTGTTTTAAAAAATCCATTTTTGCAATTTAAAAAGCTTTAATATACAAATTTTATAAAACTTAAAGGACAAGAAATAATCCTAAATTTTTGAAAATCTTAATAAAGGAATAGGGAGTTTATAAAAAGTGATTCGAAATTTAAGATTAAACAAACAATTATCAGAGTTTTTTGATACATAAAATAATAATTATTGACCGAGTGTCTTCCAATTTGACTATTTTTTTTTGTACACACATACTTCTGTGAAGTCCATAGCAAATCCCTATATTCAGTTTTTCAAATCTTGCAATTTTTTCACGGTTTTAATTTAAAAAAAAAAAATTTAATAATTCTAAAAGTTTCTAATTTCGAAAAGCTCTACGTTCGAAAGATGTTATCGAATTTCTCTGATTTAAAAAGCATTCATAAGATTCTTATACTGCAATTTTTTTCTTAAATAAATAAATAAAAATAAAAAATAAAAAATTTTAATTTTATAGTGTTTTTCAAAAAATCTAGAAGATTAGATAGCATTCGCGTTACTGATAGATCAAAATTTAATTTTATGTAAATAATGTTAAGTGTTCGATTAACACATGCACTCTAATAAATTGTTCTTTAAATGTTCACTAGTTATAGTAGGTAACTTTTTACCTAATATAATATCAGTAAAATTACTCAATGTGGGTAAATTTAAATATTACACACATTGTGTGTAATATTCAACACACAGTGTGTGAAAACGCACCATTTTCTTTAACGTCTAAAAATGTTTTAAACGAGTAAATATAAGCATTTAATACTTGAAAAAGCATACTAACTTCTTGAAAATTCAATGAAAGGTCGGAAAAAAACATAATTTTTATTTTTTAATAAAAATTATATCAAACTTGCGTATTTTTATTTATAATTCTTCATTTTTTAAAATTATAATTATTTACTTTATTAAGGGAATGCATCTTTAAATTAAAAATAAATTAATTTAACAATAAATATATAATTTTTATTATTAAATAATAGATTTTGTTCCTAGAATACTACCAAAAATCCCTTTTCCCCATCAATGTATTTCCAACATAAGCAGATCACTTTTCGCTTTGTGACAAGTAAAGCGCTGTATAAAAAAGATTTTAATGAGCTTAATACTGAAATCGAAAAAGGCATCAACAAATTTAAAGCACTTTAAAGTTTATAAAGCAAACAAAATTTGCATGACCTTATATAAGCTTTTTAATTTTGGAAATTTTAAAATATTTTATACGATTCCAGCCAATAAGTAAACCTTAATCCAATTAAATATCGTATAATTAAATCGTCGAAAAAAATCGTGTTTTCGAAAATAACCACGGTTTTATTTTTTTGTTCTAATATATGACATAAAAATTTTGTTGAGTGTATTTTTATATTTTAAGGTGGTGTAATATATATTTTTAGATGTTATAAACACAATGCGATCTTTAAATTGATGGGACGTTAAATAAATCCAAGCCAAAACTGTAATTTTAATATTTCTAATTTGCTTAAAACTTGAACACGATATAACTTTAGATAATTGATTACACGCAGAGAAAAAATATTTTTGCAATATGATTTCTACAGCAAAAATTGATTGTTTCAATTAAACTGTTATTGTATCAATCATATTTCACCTATAACATGGTTGCTTTTATCATGGTATAGCAAAAATTTCTCTTTTTTCCAGTTATCATATTATTGTATTGCCTACAATCATACTATAGTATTTATTAGCATATTCTTCTATCTAACTGCAGCCTTATTAGAGGTGCGCCTACTATAAGATGATTAGTCGGTTATTTTTGTGAGCGTCTTCGCTCTTTTAGTTTCATTCTTGTTTGAGATTTTGTGAAAAAAAGTTGTGAGAAACAGTCAGCCCCAACAAAATAAATAATATTAAACAAAAAGACATTAAAAATTTTCAAAAAACGTAGTGGTGTTAATTGTAGTGGAAGAAGAAATAAGTTTGTTATCTCTACCCTGGAAGTCTAGGCAAAAGTTTAATTGTCGCGCACAAACAACGTAGTGGTGGTAATTGTAATGATGATTAGTTTTGTGGAAGAAGGAATATTTGTAGTCTCAACTCGATCTGCCCTGGAAGTCTAGGCAAAAGTTTAATTGTCGCGCAGCCGTTAAATAAAATTATGGTTTATTATACAAAAGCGATAAAAAAGTGCTTTATTTTTTAATTGTTTGTAATTACGCAAAAAAGTATTGTTAATGAAACACAATGTGAAAGAAAAATTTAAACAAAATGCACGTGCTTTAATCCAGCTTTAACAGAATGCTTGGCGAATACTTTAGGGCTCATATTATGATAATTCATACAAATTTCCAGAACCATAATATGATAATATTTTGATATACTTGGAACCATAATATGGCAATCTAATTATCATATTATGATACAGAAGCAGATAAGATTATGGTTGCCACAACCATAGTAACATGGTTGTCGCAATCATAAATCCAAAAATGTATGATGCTCTTCGAATATGGTTCCCTCAACCATGTTTTTTCTTTGCGTGTAAAGTGGATGGATTTATCATGCTTAAGCATTAGCTAGCTTGTACCCAAAAGCATGGTTTAATTATAAAGGTTAACCGACTAAAGTACCGCCAGAACAACTTGTTTTGACAACTTTTAGTACAATAATATTTACGGAAATATTAAAGAGAATAAGAACATCTTGTTTTAAAATTTGTTAATAATATATTTTGTTATTGCGAAAACTTTAATGTAATTTCAATTAAAAGATCAATATCACTGTGTCATTGAGGTTTTAAGGCCTCAAAATGTGGTTAGTTAATTCAATTCAGGTAGTGTAAGTTTATGTCGTTTATTCCGAAGTTTCGGGATTTTTTTAATGTTATTGTTCTGAGAAACATCGCAATCTACAGTCTTAGGTAATTAGTCTATGACTAAAACTTTATTCATGACATACAACATAAATTTGATAATATTTGTCTAAAAATTTGGAAACTACTTTATATAGAACAACTCTTCATTCAATCGGGTTTAAATTATTTTGGAAAACTGTCGTGGTTATTTACCATTATTTTTTTAATTTACATGGCAACCTTGACATTATAATTTTTATAAAAAAAAATGTTTAAGTGTAGTAGTAGTTAAATTAAACCTAGCCGTTTTCTGTGTGTTGATTAAGAACGGATTATATATTGTGATATTTTTGACTTTGTATATTTGAAAAAATTCATAGTCCAAACGTTCAGATTTTCCAAAATAATATACAACCGGTGAAATAATTTTTAGCAAAGAAATAATTTTTTGTATTTTCCTATCAACGTATAGAGACTACGAAATAATTGTCTTCTATATTTAAATGTTTGTAAAAGAATCATAATTTTATTAAAAATTTTTAAACTTATATTTAAAACAAAATTCAAAGTTTATTTGATAATTTTAATTTATAAATCTTTGAATTTTGTTGAGTGGCTGGTCGCCACATTACACCCCTTCCAGTGATAACATTAGGCATAACGATTAATGAGTTTGTTAATGTAGTTTGTTGGAAAGCATTTTAATTGTTGTTAACTTGAACCAAGTGCTAGGCGACGTTAGGATTTACTATTCATATTGAAAATAATTGTGGCCGTTGCAAGTTGGAACAAAGATGTCGATTATAGACGTGTCGTTGTGGCTAAAAATCCTCCAATCCGACAATAAGGAATGCGGCTCATTGAAAAGTAGACGAAATTTTCGTGGAGCTGTAATTAAAAACAGGGCGGTTGGTCGTTGCCTTGACATTGCGGCCGGTAGTCCCCCAAAACCGACCAAAGTTTTTTAGTGTATTTTTGTTGTATGTCGCTGATGATTCTCGATCAAGTGACGTTATTATGTAATATGCCTATATACCAGGATGGTCTTGTGAAAATCCTCTCAGATTGTGGAGCTAATAGTCCAACAGCATTGTATTGTGGATAGTTAGTTTGATTGAAGATGATGATGATGCTGTTCGTTGGATTTCTGTTGGATTCTGTCCAGATTTTTTGAGCCATTTTATAGTATGTATACATGCGTTCAAAAAGATTTATTCACGAAAGAATTGAAGGAAAACGACGATTTAATAAACACCGCGAACATTAATTGCGCGTTCCTCAGGTATGCTTGTTTTGCATTTCCTAATTTTGACGGGGTCACCAATTATAAAGACTACGAAATAATTGTCTTCTATATTTAAAAGTTTGTAAAAGAATCATATTTTTATTAAAAATTTTGAAACTTAAAACTAATACAAAATTCATAGTTTATTTGATAATTTGAAATTATATATATTTGAATTTTGTTGAGTGGCTGGTCGCCGCAAACGTATTAATTAAAAATATAAAACTTTAAAATTTTTTATATTTTTAAATCATTTTTGAAGAAGGTCTCATAAAAAAATAAGGAAATTTTAATTTTTTACAATTATTATTTGGCAACTCTTATCCAGAGTTTTACTACTCTTTTTTGTTTAAGATTGAAGTCAAGATGTTGAATTATTTTAGGGGTTTTAATCTACCTATTTACAATTATCCAGTCAAAATATTTAGCCAGTACATTAAACTGGTTTGAAAACGGAACTGTATGTTCATAATGAGTTAATGTCGATCACATCAAGTTTCCCTAAGACAGAAAAAATTAAAAATTGGAAATATATTAACCATTGGTCTTATAAATGTTAAATCTTAGACAGATCATACTTCAATATTTTTCTATAACATTTACTCTGCGTATGTTAAATAACAAAATCAAATTGGCCCACATGACGTATGATTAATTTTTTAACTAAAAAAAAAACACTCATACGCTATGGTAGCCACTGACTTTGTTAAACATTCGCGTACAAATTACTCAATTCAAATCTTTTTGTTACATTTTTCCATCATTGTACCACTAATTCATTACAAAAAGTCTCTTTATTTTGTATACATTAAAGCCATTTAACATTTTGTGTGATTTTTTATTACACAAAAAATAAATCCTTTGAAAATGTCTATGGCCTCTTAAATTAAACCCCGAAAATAAAACGTATAAAATATCAAAATACTTACTTTGATTCATTATAAAATACCTCACAAAAAAAATTCCTTTTCCTAACATTAATCACTTTCAGGCTTAATTTTTTTATCAACATAAAAAATGAAGTAAAAAAAAAACTTCCCTCATCACATGGTACAAATAAAGGCGAACAAAAAAAAGTAACATACAAATTTAAGCTGCAGTAAAATTTTACATTGAAATGATTAAAAATCTACTTTTATAGCACTGCTAGTTTTCGTACATTAAAGCCTTATTTTTTGTTTATTTTTCCCAAAAAACAAATACAAAAAAAAAGTGAAATGGAATTTTCCTCAAAAAATCTTATTTTTTTATGATATGTGAGTGTATATGTTTTTGAATGTTTTTATGCCTGCTTAGATAATGAATGTTAAAGGTGAACTGGTTTACCTTCTTATTCGTGTGTGTGTGTGTGTTTTCTGTATGATTCCACATGTTTCAGACAACTTAATGAGCAGTAATTACTTTGAAGCACATGATTAGAGGCGGTACTCATGATGATAGATGAAGCATTACAAGATAGGGTTGCTAAACTAAAAGTTAGTACATAAAGGATGTGCTTTTATAGGATTTTACATTAACTTCATATACATATACCTTTATATATTTATATAGAAGCAAAAAGAGAATGTTAAATTGTTTAGAAAGGCTTATACAAATTTGTTAAATGAAAGGATGTTTTAATTTAGAAAATAATCCCACTCTTCTAAGATTAATAATTTACCAAGGTGATCAGGAGGCTTTTTAAATATAGTTTGTCCATTATTACATATAACCTAAAATTTATAGTTTGCAGTGTGTAATTTTAATGCTTACCTTGTAAGTTTTTGAAATCCCTAAATTCTGAATATATTTTCTTTCCAAAAATGGTACAAATGGACGGTTTTGTATTTATTGCTTTTTTAAGCAAACTATGAATTTAAACAATTAGTGCTCTTAAATAAATCTGAGTTTCAGTTATTAGATTACCTACACAGAAATAAAAAAAAAAGGTTAAGTACTAAGCTTGAGAACTGAAGAATTCTCGTTTAAGGTTTTCAAATAGAACTTCCAACATTAAAACCAATGCTTCGTACTAAAATATCGTGTTTTATTATGCAATTCTTAAAACTACTTGTGAGTTATTTAGTACAACTTTTTAGTACACATAAAAACAATTTATGTATGTGGAGCTAATTGAAAATTTTTAGTTCTAACTTTTAATATTAAAAACTAGCAGTTGATGCTTAAATATGAAAATTCTTCTTGTGCTCTAAAAACTTGTTTAAAGTTTTTTACATTTAATTTCCAACTTAATTATTGAGTTAGTAGTAGTTTTCGAAAAACTAAAAATATTTGGATTTGACTTTTAGTTTTCAAAACAAGTCGATGGTGCTTAAACTTTAATTCAAATTTTGGGTACTAAATATCGTGTTAAAATACTAGTGATGCGTTTTTAGAACCTCATATGTGAAATTAAGTAAAATTTTTAGGTCTCAGAAAGAATTTTTGGTATAAAGACTAATCGAACAAATTTAGTACTATATTTTTGTACTTTAAACTGGTTACGAGTGCTAAAATTCAAATTATAAGTATTCGGAGCTAACTGTTATATTCAAAACTAATTGATAATTCTTAGTACTACTTTTAAGTGCTAAAAGTTAACCATGAATGTTTTGGTACTAAACAAGCTAAGTTTTATTAACCTAGCAGAGGGCGACTAACCTTAGGTGGGCTAATGGCGTGACTTGTGTGGTGACAAGGCACATCTGGCCGGCTCTGGATCTAGGGCGAACGAGGGCGCTCCTGTCGCTTTCCAGGGGGGAAATCTCTAACATGGTGGCGGTGATAACCGGCCACTGTCTTATTGGCAGACACGCTCGTAGGTTGGGTGTGTTATCGCCTGACTTTTGTAGGAGCTGCGGGGACGAGGAGGAGGAGGAGAGTATTGAGTACTTTCTCTGTTCATGTCCTGCGCTGGCGCTACGTAGGAGGGCCTCACTTGGATCGGCGTTCTTCCACGATCTTGGGGATCTTTCAGGTGCTGGTTCAACGGTGGAGTCTGATCGGTAATCCGTCAGTCTCGTGGCATCACAACGGACCTCAGAGTCTAAGTGTGCTGGTGATCACGGAGCCGGCTACCACTCCGACCTAACCTAACCATTAACCTAGCATCTTTGTTTAAAACATATTTTTAGCTTATATACTTTAAGACTTTAGGCCCTAACTAGTAGTACTAAACTAAAATTCACAAGTATTGTCCTGAGCGTTTGAAAAAAAATCCGTTGTACATATAAGTTAAGACTTGTAGTACTTGAAGCAAATCATCGATAGTATTTATATTCAAAACCAGTTGAACTTAATACAAATAATTTGTTTGAGTACTAAACTCAAACCAAATCTGTTAATCCTAAATAACACTTTAAGCTTTCCCACAAATTTTTAATATTCGAAAGCAATTTTTGTAAACAAATTTGAATTAAACATTTTTAGAACATAATTTTACTAATTGTCATGTATGCTGCAGTATAAATTTAAAAAATTTAGAATCATTAAAAATAGTTTTTAGTTGTACTAAACACATTTTTAATAATTTTGAATATCCAGAACCAGTAAAAAAAATTAAGTACCAAATTTTTAACTCAAGAATATTTTTTTTTATTTTAAAAATTTAGAAAATTTAAATATTTAGAAAAATTCACAATTTTTAGTACTTAGTTTTTATTATTAAAAACAGTTTTTTTGTGGATGCTTAAGTACAAATTAAAAATATTCAGATCCATTGAATTTAAAATACATACTTTTTTGTTTTACTAAATAAACTAATTATTTTTTAAATATTAAAAATAATTTTAATTTTAATTTTTAGTTCTAAATTAACTTAAAATTAATCGTCAAAGCTTAAGTACAAATTTAATATGCTCTAAAGCAGTAAAAATGTTTAGTACTAAATTAGTGTGCTGAAAAGTAATTTTTTCGTGAATTCTTAAGTATAAATTTTAAATATCTATTGAAAAATTGAAAAAATGTAGAACTAAATTGTTGTATAAATTAATATAAAAATAGTCCTAAGAGCTTACGAACACATTTTGAATATTTAAAAGCATTAACAAATTTTAGTATTAAATTTTGAAAAAAAAAATTTATGTTGGACTGAATAACCTTAAAGTTAGTAGTGGAAGCTTAAGTAAAAATTATAAATATATGGAACCATACAAATTATTTACTACTAAATTATTGTAGGTATTGTGCTAAAAACTAAACTATACAAAACTATTTGTAAATGCCTTTAAAATAATTTTAAGCACATACAACTTAAGACTTTTATAACTTATTTTTGCTTTTTTAGTACATACAAAACAATTCGTCTGAAATTTAAAAAAAACATTTTATTTTTTTTTAGCTTATGTAAAATCCTTTGAAATATTCAATATTTCAGTTAAAAATTAGTGAGCCTACCAAATATAAAGAGAATTTTATTAAAATTCAGAAATATTTATTTTATTTAAATTCTAAAATATTTCTATTAACAAATGTAGTTACTTAAGTGTAGTAAATTTTGGGTTTCAAACTTATAGTGCATAAGTTTGTACTGATTTTTAGTACTAAAAACTAGTTATGTATATTTGAGTATTTATATTTAGTAAATAAAGTTAATATCAAGGAATTTAAGAGAATAATTTTTAGTACTAAAAATTTTTCCTAAAATAATTAAGCATTTTTTACTTTGCAATACGAATTTCAACCAATATTAAAAGATTTGTTTGTTGGTGCTTCCTTATGTGTTTAGAAACACAAGGTAATATTTTGCCTCTTAAGGTACCACGGGCGCTGCAGTGACCTTTTGCAATTTGTATAATAAATTTCGCAAATGACACAAACGTTGTTTTAAATTTTAATAAGCTAATTTTGTGTTGTCACAATTTCTCTTAATCTTGTACATTTTAAAATAAATATAAATCCATCGTTGTTTATCCTGATCAGTCAAATGAATTATCGGTAGACCATTCAGAATATAATTTATCAATTGATTTTTATAAAAGATCCGAACTTTCAAAATATTTTATTTGTAGTCGCCCGGTTTAAGCATAGCGTTTACCACAAAATTTGTTAACTCATTAACTTATTCGAAAAAAATCGAATGCAGCGTGTTACTATCAAATGTATTATCAAAAGGTTAAAATAAGTCAGATTAAAAAAATTGTGTTAAGAGTCTGCCTGTATTTATTTAATGTCAACTACAAAAAACACAACACTGGCTTCCAGTTACCTATCAGAGAGTAAATTTTTGATATTTTAATCGATTTTAACAAAATTTACAAAAATATGTAATGAATTCTGCGCACGCAGATTTTGGTATTTAGAGTCACCCTGTTAGAATAAGAGATAAAAACTATGCTAATATAAATATATACAGTACTTAGAAGATTATTATTTCTGTAAGTATTAATTCATTAGCATTTAAGTATTTTAAATATATTTAAATAATAGTAGTTCGAATCACCCTGTACTTATTTAAAAAATTGATATAATACAGCTTACGCTTTCAAATTATTGTATTTAAAATCACCCTGTAACAATACGATATAAAAAAATATTAACTTTTAAGTACAGGGAACAATTAGAAGATTACAATTTATTTAAATTTTTAAATATATACAGAAACTATAGGAGATTAAATGGACTTTAACAGTGTAGCTAAAAAATTTATATATTGATTTAAATTATTTTTTGTTAGAAAGTGTTTTGCAACCGTCAGATAATGACAATCGTAATTAATTTTTAATTAGTTACTGTAGAATTTTATTTTAGTTAGTCTCTTTACAGGAAGGAGAAGAAGAAACCATTATTTTTTATTAAAAATTTTAAAGTTTATATAACAGCCTGTAATGTGCTGTTTTATAAGCTTTACTAAAATATATCTTAATGTTTAAAACTTTTGACAAATTTCAAAACAATGTATTTTTTATTAACAGTACCTAAGGCTGCTTTAAGCATTACAGGGTTAATAACATAATGCAACATCTTGTCAACAGCTTTCCAACATACAAACAACATACTTTAGATCATCATCATCATAATTTTACATCAGTATTATATAAATTTATTCAAAAAATTTTTACTGCTTCACTTAAATCCTTACAAAAATACATATTCAATTTTTCATCTGAAAAGTATGCTTTACAAACTTTTCAATTTAATTTTGTGTAAGGATGTGTATGTGCGCGTGACATTTTCATATTCGTTCGTATCATTTTGGTGCGCTTTACTGCCAGGCATTAAATGTTTATGTTAATGTTTTCGTTACATAAATGATTATCGTTGTTAGCTGTCGTTGTTTAGTTTTTCTGTTTTTTTTTTTTCCTTTTTAAAGAAAAATACACAATTTTTGTTGAAGATGAAAATAAAGTGTTGCAATATTCTCTGTTGTATATTAATAGTGTGAAATATTTAAACTGATTATCATAAATTTGTAGTAAAATTTTATTAAAAAAGTAAAAAATATGTTCATTAGGCTGTCCCTTAAAAAGCGATTTTTCGATTTTCCCCAGTTTCATTGCAAATGGTTCCAAATGGGTTAGTTTTGAAAACAAGTTTATTTTTTGTTGAAAATTCCAAAAATACCATATATTGCAAAATGAATTTTTATATTTAATTTATTCCTTCAATATACTAAAAATAATTTGGATATGGAATTCTTACTTCATCAGATATCATTGATCCACTGTAGCCTGGAATCAAAAATAACACACAAATTTGATAAAAAAAATGCAAAATCGTCTTTTATTTTATTTATATTAAAGATTTTTTAAAATGCCTAATATGGAGATGGCAATTGCTATTTTTATAATATAAAAGTTGCAATTAAAAAAAAAATTATTAAAATAATGATAATTCGTGTTTGTGTGTCAAGCGGCTCCTTTCCAGAACATTTTATGAAAATTGATTTTTTTGTCAAAGATTGGACAAAATTTAATGTTTTTATCAAAGTTTGCATAGTTTTCGGAAAAATATCACATACAATTCATTAAACTATAATTATCTTTTATCTGTGGACAAAAAAGACCCATAAAACGTAAGAGCATAAAATTTTTAAATTAATCAAAAAAATTCCAGTTGATACAAATAATTATTTTATACAATTTAATCCATATAGTGTTAATGTTTCACTTTTGACAATAAAATAACCACTAGGAAATTTTACAGAATGACTTTTTTAGATATTGAGTAAATTTAGATATGTGATAAAGAGTACTAAACTAACACAGAAAGCGCAATTTATCGTACCTATTATACTTTTAAGGGTTAAAAATGTAGAGTCAAAAATGGCTACAATTTAATTTTTTTGTTTTTTTCACACGTTTTTGAAAGAAACTATACACAAATAAGTATCAAATAAAAGGTATATAACGATTTAAAAAAATTTACAGGGGTATACATTTATTTATTTTTCCTGGAGCAATTTTTTTAAAGCCATTCTTTTACCCCTTAAAAGCATGATTGGTACGATACAGCATTTTTTGTTCGTAAGTATAGTGCCCTTTATCACATGTACAAATTTAGTAAATTTCTGGGTTTTGTTGGACCTGGACTAAATTGCAGTAATTAAACAGTTAAACGCTAGAAATATAGAGGACATGCGTCTTATTGATTCTGATCGATTTTAGGACGTAGATCATGAATGTGAACATTAAATTTCAATATTAGCTCCGAATATTTAAAAAAATCGCAAATTTAACGTTTACCAAAAATCAAGTGTTTTCCTTTAAAATTTCATTTTAATTCATATACTTGAAGAATTTATGAATAACCCAGCAAAACCACACATTACCAAATCATGGGTAAAGTAATGTATCGCCATAGGGCCTCATGCATTACTTTACACGTTACTTCATTGATGAATTTTACAGGCGATGAGCCTCAAAGTAACTCATTACCTTGTAGTGGGTAAAGTAACTGGTTACTTATATGGTTACATGGTGGGAAAAAGTAATGTGTCTATAAATAGATTTTCATAAAAAATGCATAAAAATTTTTTTTTACAGATATTTTTTTTTTAATTAAATAAATAACTTTTTTTTATTAAATAAATAACTTGGTCATGCTGGGATTCGAACCTGGGGTCTCTGGTATTTAACAATTAGTTAGGCGAGAACACTACCAACTGAGCTATCGATACATAGAATATTTTATTGCTTAACATGTAGATGAGTTGTTGTGCTTCGTGTTTTCGTTCGTGATATCAAAAATATAAACCTTACCCTCATGCTTACAAAAAATCACAAAGTAATGTGTCTATAAATAGATTTTCAAAAATATATATTAATAATTACTTTACGTTTATAATTCATGCATTATGTAATTGATGATCGGTAAGTCATTATTTTATGTTTTGAAGTAATGTAAAATGTAATGAGGTCTCATTACAAGGTAATCCATGAGTGTCCAATTATCGGTAACTCATTACTTCTTGTTGGAAAATAATGCTACGGGTAAGGAGTACACATTACAAGGTAATGCATTACTTTATCGCACCCATTACCAAAGATTTGCTGGGAACTTTTAACACGGTTTTAAAGCGAACAACTTTTAATATGGTTTTGAGCATTTAAAACCATATCACTTAATTGCGATTGATATTAAAAAACCCATGAAGTAGTTGTCAAAATTTTCAAAAAATTATATTTGAAATGCAATTTTTATGATTAAAAATTTATTTAATTCTTCTTAGTTTAAACGAGCTTAAGAACATTTATTTATTAATTATTTACTTCCAATATTTCGTCTCCACATTGGGTGACTTCTTCAGGGAAAATTATTACAATATAGTTTTTCAAAATTTTCCCTGAAGAAGTCACCCAATGTGGAGACGAAATATAGGAAATAAATAATTAATAAATAAATGAACTTAAGCTCGTTTAAACTAAGAAGAATTAAATAAAAGAAGATCAAAGAAAACTTAACATTTATTAAAAATTTATATTAAAATTAATTTTGTATGAATTTACTATATAGAAAATATGAGAAGTACATTTTTAACATGCATAATTTAAAATCATAATTTTTTAACAAAACGAACTTCAATTAATTAGCGGGCATGTTCATGAACTGAGTCCTAAACTTATTTAGAAATGATAGGCCACATCACCGATGCATCCAATTTTTCTGATTTTGTTGAAGTTGTATCAATTTGAAACTTTTTTTTTAACCTGTTTAAGTAAGCTGTTTTGGTACACATGCCACTAAGGGTTAAACATTTTTTTATATAAAAGTGAAGATTATTGTAGTCTAGTCAACCAAATGTGATATTTTTCAGAAAATAGCGCATATAAAATGTTTTGGCAAAATAATCGGTGCCACAAAATGTCCTGAAGTGTGTTAATATTAATAAATAAAGAACACGTTCGTTTGTTTTAGCTCTGGCGAGCAACTGTTTTATTAGATTAAATCAAATGCTTAAAACTACTTAAACATAAATTATGATAGTGTGGGATTTTGCATAGATTGCATAATCCCACGCTAGTAGGTTTGGTATATTGTGGACAAACAACATTCCACAAAGTGTGGGTCTCTAGTTACATACAGACGGTATGGTAACGTAGACTTGTCAAACACACTACAGTCCTGGAAAGGACTCACTCCATAATATTCTTCTTTGTTTACCGTTATATATAATTATAGTTATGAAACAGTAAGCAAATATTATTACACACTTTTTCTCTTAAATCAATTAAGTAATCCCTTAAATTCTATATAATAATATTATTGTAATATTATTAATAGTAAATAGCTAAATTCATTTGGAATTATCTTTATACAACCCAGTGTAGTATGGATAAAAATTAGAAATCTAAAAGAAATTTTTCAAAAAAAAATCGTGTTATATAAAATATATTCTTCTTAATGAAAATATTTTTTAATAAAACTTACACACACGGGATTTGAACCGGGGACTCCAGGTTGTCAGACCACAGCTCATGTTATACTTGATAGATAAAAACTTAAATGACTTGCATGCACAAAATATCATTACTTTACGGCTTACAAAAAACAAAAAATATGTAGTTATATGTACTTACTAGAGTGAAAAAATAATGAGTCTAAAAATAGATTATAAATATTTATGTATCATTATTTAAAATAATGATAAAAATAAGTACTTATACGTTACCCATAAGTACTTATTTTTTTCATTATATTATATATTGAAATAATAGTTTCAATAGTTTTTAATAAGTAGTTATTATTTATATTAAAGTAATGCAGTTAGTAAGCTGTTGTCATTACTAGTAATGCGAATAGTAACGATATGTTATTATCGTTTATACACTGGGAAATTTAGCAGGACAAAGTTAATAGGGAAACATAACTCAATATTATTTTGTTAATTTTAGTTATATAGACCGTAAAATATCAGTTTATTGGAGCACCATTATTGTACTTCATTATCATATGAGTCATTATTTATAAATTTTCCCATTTAATTTTTTATTTCAACATTTTTTTTTAATGGTCAAACCATCATTGTCATCAACATTAGTTTTTAGTACATGTGTAGATATTTTTTAATGGTGTGTGTCTATTGTTGTTTATCATATTTTTTGTGCTGCTGCTCTGGTGTTGTTCATTTATTTCCATTTCCAGTGTTGCCAACTTTTATGTTCATTCATTGTCAACATGACAGCTAATGTCATTCCATTAGTGAAAGGATTCTTTAGTTTGTTTTTTTTTATCTTCTTGCCCAACATGTCGTTTGATTTTTTGTTTTTCCTGAAACTCGACATCAAATACGGGGTTTTAAAACTATTTTTTTCAATATATTTTTTTGAATTTTTATGGACTTTTTTCAACTGTATCCTTATAATATCTTCACAAAATATTGAAGGTATAGAATATTTTACATCAATATATACAAAACATTTATGTACGTATGTATTTGTCGATGTTGGTAGAATAAAAATGTTCATATATTGGGGGGGACAAGAAAATTTTGGCCAGTTTTGAAATTCAGCATGAGGCTATGACTGCCTCGTGAGAACGAATTTTAAACCAAAAATTTCAACCTTCGACGATTTATTTTTCCTATAAATTAACAATCAAGAAATTAGTTTAGTGATTAATTCTAAAAAATATGCCCTGCTACAATTTTCTGACCTGCACTTAGTATCCAACTATTAAATGTGAATGAAGCTCATCATAATGTCATAATTGCTTGTGACAGGGAGATGACGATGTAATTAAGAACAGGCTTACTTTCCCCAAGCAAACAAAACATTTCCCCAAATAATCCCCAATTAAAAGAAGTTTCAAAATTGTTGTCAAATATTTTACTGTTGACCCATTTTTCAAGTTTGGAAATAGAAAATAATCCGAGGGAGCTAATAGTGTTTGGGTGAACTGGTGCATTGTCTTGATGAAACTGCGCGCTCTTGTTCGTCCAATGCGGCCTTTTTTCCTTAATTTCATCACTTAAACGCTGCACTAAGTTAGCATAATACTCGCCGTAGATTGTTTTTTCTTTTTGAATATAATCAATAAAAATTATCCCACGCGCATTCCAAAAATCAGACTCAATACCCTTTCCCGCAGATGGAACTGCCTTCGACTTCTTTCGAGTCCACTACTTTGACCGTTCCTTTTTCGTAGATGTGAAGTGGTGGACCCATCTATAGTTACAAATCGACTCAAAAACTCGGCTTCATTGTGGTGAAACATCGCCAAACATTGTTTTTGTATTGGTTGGAATAAAGTATTGAATTACATATTGGTGACAAATTTTGCCCATGTATACAAATTCACTGAGATCTTTTAGTCGTTATGGTTCCAAAAAATATGCTAAACAACGTGGCGCCTTGAAACTTAAAACATATGTTTTAAAACGTTGACACTTTTCACCAAAGAAATTTTTTGAAACTACTACCGCCATCTATACGTAACGTCTACTTATTTTGATAAGTTTTCTAAAAATGGCTTTGAAATGACTAAATAGATTTAAACATTCAGTTAACAATTAAAAAAAAAGAGTTTTAAAAAAGATAAAGCGTAAAGAGTTGTTTAATTTTATTTTCGGGGCAAGAAAGATGGTTTTTTGTATGAACTTTTTGCTCATTTTTGATTAATTTAATCTTAAAGTTATTCGTCTAGAATATATTTGACACTTGCTTTTCTAAACAACTTTATTTTTGAAAATTTGAAATTTTTGGTAAAAAAAAACCCATTTAAAATTACATGAAAAAACAGACGCAATATAGTTGTGATTTATTTTATTGTAAATATATTTTCCATTAAAATTTTTATCAAAAACTTTTAATATCCCCCAAAATAATTTTGAAATCTCAAAAAAAAAAATCCCCTGTCCCTAATTCCAACAAAAAAAATCCCGTAAGTCTAAGTCTGGCAAGCCTGCTTAAGATTAAACTATCTAAAAATAAATTGCTCGTGTATAAATTTAGTTCTGGCTCTGCTGACTACAAAAATATACATTGTGTGGGCTGTGATTGACGAAATTTTAATAAGCCACAATCATCGCTGTGCCGAGCTAGGTCTGGCTCATAGAGGGGTAATGCTACAACAATATCTTTAAAAAAAAAAACAATGCCCTGGGACTAGAGTTATGCTAAAAGTTTGATATGCGCTGAATCTCGCTTCAGAATTTCTATATTACATCATATTTTCGAGATATCTTAACAAAAAGTTTTCAAAGCCCCCAGTTTTTCATATATTCGGGATTATACAACAAAGCGAATTCAGCTTTATTCCCAAAATTTTGTATGTCATCTGAAAGTATTCTCATTTCGAAATGTAACAGGGTTAGTTAATTTAATTTACATACTATCCATTGTAATTCTCAATAATAACGTCACAACCTAAAATGTAGAATATTTTTAATTTTATAACTAATAAAAAAAATGTTTTTAATAGTTGCCAACATTTACATAATTGGAAATTTTTGTCACATTACGCTATTTATCGTCACGTTTCTCACTTTGGGTCGTATAAGCAAATCAAAAAAATTGTATTAATAGTTGCAAACATTTTTTTAATAGTTGCTAACATTAACATAATAGAAAAACTATGTCACATTACGCTACGTATCGTCACGTTTCTCACTTTGGGTTGTATAAGCAAATCAAAAAAGTTGTATAAATTCAGCAAATTTTAAAACAAAATTAAAAAATTAATAGCTTATGTTTTAGGAGAATGCAGTTCCATTGTTTTCTTAATTTTTCCAAACATGGAGCTTCTTACGTTCTACACAAAATTATAAAAAAGTAAAAAAATAGCTATTTACTTGTTTTTCACTACTGTAACGTATGTGTGGAAGTGCCCATATACCACTTTACATTTTTTTTTTTTGACTAAATCGTTATTTTATCATCATTTAATTGTATGCCCATATTTGTATAGATCCTTTGGAATAAGTGAGAAAAAAGGAAACTGGTGCCATTTTTTGCACCGCATTTTTAACCCTTAAAAAAGAGCAATGCCCTGGGACTAGAGTTATGCTAAAAGTTTGATATGCGCTGAATATCGCTTCAGAATTTCTATATTACATCATATTTTCGAGATATCTTAACAAAAAGTTTTCAAAACCCCCAGTTTTTCATAGATTATACAACAAAGCGAATTCAGCTTTATTCACAAAATTTTGTATGTCATCTGAAAGTCCTCTCATTTCGAATGTATACTTAGTACAAAGGTTAGTTAATTTACATTCTATTATAATTCTCAATTCCATTGTAATTCTCAATAATAAAGTCACAACATAAAATTAAGAATATTTTTTAATTTTTTAATTTTTTAATTAATAAAAAAAATGTTTTTAATAGTTGCTAACATTTACATAATTGGAAATTTATGTCACATTACGCTAAGTGTCGTCACTATTCTCACTTTGGGTTGTAAAAGCAAATCAAAACAATTTTATTAATAGTTACTAACATTTTTTTAATAGTTGCTAACATTTACATAAAGGAAATGTATGTCACATTACGCTACGTATCGTCACGTTTCTCACTTTGGGTTGTAAATCAAAAAAGTTGTATTAATTCAGCAAATTTTAAAACAAAATTAAAAAATTAATTGCTTATGTTTTAGGAGCATGCAGTTCCATTGTTTTCTTAAATTTTCCAAACATAGAGCTTCTTACGTTCTACACCAAAATGTAAAAGAGTAAAAAAAATAGATCTTTTCTTGTTTTTCACTACTACGTTATAGTGTGGAAGTGCCTATATACCACTTTACATTTTTTTGACTAAATCGTTATTTTATCATCATTTAATTGTATGCCCATATTTGTATAGATCCTTTGGAATAAGTGAGAAAAAGGAAACTGGTGCCATTTTTTGCACCGCATTTTTAACCCTTAAAAGTAAAATTGGAACCATAGAGAATTGCGCTTGTTCGTTAGTTTAGTACCCTTTAGTATCCATATTCAAATTTAATCTAAATCATGTCGTCAAAAATTTCTTATAACCTCTAAAATTTTTGATTTTTGTAATAGTTGTTGTTATTTTTGCTCTTGGTAGTACATATTGTCATCAAAGTGTCAGTGACACTTACAGGAAGTCATATTGTATGTTTGTCAAAGTGTATGTGTAAGTGTAACATGTATGTGTGTGTGTTGGTGTTATTGTCTGTAGATGTATGGTGTATAAAAAAACATTGTAGTTGTTGTTTCTTGTTGCTTTTGTTATACATTCTCGGAACTGCTAATGTTTTTTCATATTGTTTGAAATGATGGTGTTGATATTTTCTATTTTATTTTTTTTTTTTTTGTGTTGCTATTCTTGTACTTTTTTTATAACAACACAGCCCATAATGGTCTTGGCATCATCCACTGACTTTTCTTATATGTTCTGACATTATATGACACATTTTGTTAGAATAAAAAAAAATTAAATGGGCTTTTTTTCTTATAATTCTACGCCAAAATAAAGAAATTTATTTGCTAGTACATAAATCTTAAAAAATATAAGTAAATTTTTTTTATTCAATATCTTTTTAGGAAAAGAGTTCAATAACATGTCATTTAAAAAATGTAAGTCAAATTTTTGAATTTTTGATATAAAATTAAATATTAAAGTTTGAGTATTTTTCACTAACAATGACTTTCACTCCACCATTTGTTATTTCCCATAAACTATTTAATTTTAACTGTTTGTACATCTCCTTGATACAAAATTCCAGTGCACAAACAAGTGTTTGCTACTACCATAATTTTTAACTTGTCACTTTTAGTTTAAACAAAATAAAGGAACAAAACTTTTGAGGTTTCACTTTTAATTAGTTAAAAGTTTGATAGTGTGGGAATGCGTATTTTGTATGTATTCGTCTTCTACATTTTTTAAAAGTTTTTGATTGTGTGTGTGTGTGACAGAATGTGGTGTTAAAAAAGTTTTTGTTTTGACAAATACATAAACATAAGTGAGAACATATAAAAAGAAAATGTTTTAAGAATAATAGACGTTTTCTTTTTGCGGCAACTTTAACACGTTTTTAATTAAAAATAAATATTTAAAAAAAAAAATGGTTATGAAATGACAGGAGATTGACGGTTAAATGTACATGATAAAATAAAGGAAATTAGTTTTTTTTTAATATGTTAACGTGTTTTATTATTTAAAAGAAGAAATCAGACACTAGAAATTAAAAAATTAATGATGCTCACAGAAACATCAACTTGAATACGGAACCAACACTTTTTACTCTTACCAGGAAAATTGTTAACTTTTTCCACAAACTTAATTAAAGTTAATATTAAACACTATTGAAATAAAATTAATTAATAAACTTTAAAATTTCATAAAAGATTTTCGACTATCTTCCATTACCTACTGTATTCTGTGATAAATGGTTACAACAAACCAATTTTCTAATTAGAACATGAATGCTTACATATATTTCATCTATATAATGAGTTTCATTAAAAACTTTTAGGCAAGATTTTTTGCATTGTTTGTTGTTGAATAAAAGTTTCTGATATACATATGAATAACTAGCAACTACCTGACCCTCAATTGTCGGCCTAATGGACTACGCACCCACCCAGTAAAAATTTTTCATGTTTTTAGAAGCAAGATAAAACAAATGCACTGATATAAGCGCTTACTATCACATAATACTGAGAAGCAGCAAAAGAAACGAATAATTTTCGTATAAAAATAAACAAGAAAAATGTTGAGCTTACTGTTTTCCCTAACAAGGATGCACGTTGTAAGCAGTTTTCCCTAAAACCTTATAGGGATGCAGGTTGTAATGCAGAAAGTTTCACATCGTGGATTATAAACGATCTGTACCGATTTTCACGAGTGATTTTCGATTGTGTTTGGTGTTTTCGAGTAAGTAATAAAAAATAATTAGTCATTTAACTGTTTCTGAAGAGCTAGCACGTAGAGCGGTAAAAAATAAAATGATTACATTATATGTCTAAAATTTTAACAACAAAATATTAATATCTGTAGAATTTTATGTGAAATAAATTATATTCATAAAATTACTTTTAATCGTAATAATGTAGACATAAAATATGATTTTACTGAAACCCATGAAATCACAGCTTTTTATAAGCACTGAAATCCTCGCTTATTTCGCCCAAAAGTAATGCGTCCAAGTGGGAATTCGTCATATAAAAATCATGGCATATGTAAGCATGTTTGTAAGGGATTCTTTTTGGCTTGCTCCCTTACAAACCTGCTTGCATGTAAGCAGCGTTTTTTACTGGGCAGAAAACAGATTCAGTAGTTGCTACCGTATTTGTTGACAATCGAATGTTTCGCTTGCAGTGACCGAATTTGTCTTTTGTGATATCAATCATTCGAATAAAACAACAGACCGTTTGACCCGATAATATAAATTAGATGATAAAAAGTCTGTTTTCTGGGTTTGCATTGCCAAATAAGCATAGTCAATATTTTTAAGCTTTCAATAAAAAATCTTTTTGGAAATTTGTTTTTTTTTATAAGAGAAAAATTCGTTAATTATTGGCCTGGTGTATAGATATGCATGATTATTTATATTTTTATATACACATAATGCAACCCAGTGTAGAAGCGGTAACTACGTGTCATTACTTTTCTCACTAACAGTAAAATGAAAGCAGCTTACTCTCTGCATTACTTTAACACAAACAATAACAAATTATTAATACATAGTTAATTTTCCCATTATTTTAATACGAAAAAAATACGTTACCCATAAGTACTTATTTTAATCATTATTTTAAATATAACGTATTGATCTCAAACTTTGTTGAAAATCAATTTTTAGACTCATTACTTTTTGCAACCCTATAAGTACCTACATAACTACTTATTTTGATTTTTTGGAAGATGGAAAGTAATGGCATTTTGTGCAGGCAATTCATTTTTGTTTTTATCTAGCAAGTATAATATGTCGATATAGTATAATATGTCAGATAGTGAAGCGCAGTTTTGAATTGAGTGTGGGCACATTTCATTAACCCTAGACGAACACTGTTCACAGTTTGTTTTATGACTTCTTTGTTACTTATGAAAGTTTGCTGCTTTTTCTTATAGCCGTAACTAAGTGTAAGCAGTTTTAGATTCGTGAGTTATATGTAAGTGTAATTATTTAGTGATTTAATTCGTCGAATCGGGTCGACAAGTGACCATTCAGTGAAAGTTAAAGAATAACTTAAATAAGTTTATTTCATATTTTTAAGTGCAAAAGTAAATATCTAATCAAATACTTAAATTTCTATGTAGCATAAGTTGCTATTTTTCTAAGCTTGAAATGGATTTTTTAAACATTTAAGGTTGAAGTTTTAGCAAAATTGTAAAATTGTTGTAATAAGATAAGAAACAAGTAAGAACACTTTCAACAACACGTTTTATTAAAAGACATTTTTTTTTCCTGAAGATAAACAGCGAAGCGAAGCTGTTCGAAATATCAAAAAGATACAAAGTATTAAAAAATAAAAGCTGAAAAATTTGTATTTTATTTTTAATTTATGACCTTGAGCCAAACAAAAAAAAACCCCAAAAATCACAATAAACAAATTTAATATTTAATCCAAATAAACAAAACAAAATTATTTTCTAATAAAATTACTTATTTTAAGTTTTCTTGTTGTGAGAGTGATTGTCACCGGTTTAAAAATTTACTTCGTCTATTCGACGAAGAAAGTGCTTAGTGTATGCAAAATAAGATATGCCATCTAGGGTTAAAAAAAAATTTCAATAAAAAAAATATTTGTTTTAAAAATGTTAAGTTTTCTTTGATCTTTTTATTTAATTCTTCTTAGTTTAAACGAGCTTAAGATTATTTATTTATTAATTATTTATTTCCAATACAATTTTTCTAATAATTGTAATAATTGTTCCTAAAGAAGTTACCCAATGTGGAGACGAAATATTGGAAATAAATTAAATTAATAAATAAATGATCTTAAGTTCGTTTAAACTAAGAAGAAATATATTTTTTTTTATTTTTATTTATTTTAAGACTCGTTATTTTTTTCCATACTAGTAAGCATATAGTTAAACACATATTTTTATAATTTTCATAAGGTGTTAAGTAATGTTGGTTCATTATTGTAAGTACTTGCCATTACCAAATAAATATGTATTTATATAACCATTTATCTGATATTGCTTTTCTACACTGGGAAGTTAAAAGAACAAAAACTTTTTGTTTTGGAAAAAATCTAAGGTTAGTGTTTTGACATTTAAACAACACTTTTTGTAGAAACATAGAGAAAAGTTTCCAACAAAAATAAGTATTTTTTCTAAACTCAACAAAAGGGAAATAATAAAGTCTTACATTATAAAGTTTGAAAACATATAAAGTTACTTATTTCAAATATAATTGAAGAATTCTTAGAGTTTATGGAAAAATAACAACTAAGAATCATTTAAATGGGTTTGAAAGGTATGTGAAAGGCTAAAGATAAGTAACTTAATTAAAGGTAATAAAAAATAATCCATTAAACTATTTCTCAGAAACTATTTTTTAAGTTTGTTCTTCAGACTCACATTTTAAAGTTTTTCTATAGTTCTATTAGGTATTAGTTATTTTTAATTTGGGTTTTTTAAAATTCACTATACAATCTGAATAAAGCATTTTTTTATAGATACACTTAGAATACTATGAAGGCTAAACAAATGTAGTCAAAATGCAAATGTAGTCAAAAACAAATGAAATTTCACTTAAAGAAAGTACGACTTACATATCAGTAAATTGAATTAACATTGTCATTTGTTTTTAAGTGCTCAAAAAATTAACCACAATTGTAATAAAAGTTAACCACATATGTTAGTAAAAAATAAACAAACATTTATTTTTTTAAATAACAAAAAACTAATGTAAAAAATTAATGTAAAATCATAAAACAGTCATTTGCTGTGGTTTGTTTTTTCAAATGAACTACAAGGTTAGTAAAAAAATTTAATTTGTGCTACAAATTACTGACATTTACATTAAAAATAAAGAAACTGTATTACAACACAAACAACTACATATTTCTAAAGCAGTTCCCTGAATGTACGTTATTTGAAGAATTCTCAGTTCCGAAACTCAGTAAATATTTCAGTTTAAAACAAGTTTCTTTTTTTAACCTTCATGTATTTATTCCTAAGCTCTAGAGATTTTCCGCCAATCAGTATCTCACTTTTGTTCTGAAAACATTGAAAATATCAATAAATCCTTAACTTGGGTTAAAAAATAGAAACCGGAAGTAAAGACGATCGACTTATGTTCCAAAAATATGACAAGCACCTAAGCCCAATAGACCGCTTATTGTGCCCTTTTATTTGACTTTGGTTTCCATCCCAATCTAGTTTAAAAACTCCGTCTAGTTAGCGAAATACCTCAATCTTTTTCAGACCATTTCACTAAATTCATTCAAAGTCGGAATATTCTCAGGAGACAGGTGCGGAAGTCGGACAGCCACAGGAAGTTTATGTTCAGAAAGAATCTCAAAAGATGGTTAAAATACTCGCGGAGTCAATATTCATATACTCGCTTTCATCCCTTAAGTTGCCTATAGAGGTCACCACTCCTAAACTTGGCTAGAAAGGTCACGAAAGTTCCAGGTTTTTTTGACCATTCAATATCACTGTGACTGTTCTTAACGAGATAGAGATCTCTGATATATAAATGGTGCCGATGAGTACGTCCTTGAATATAGGCGATATCTCAAACAACATAGTGACTGTTGCAATCCATAGAGCATTTGTGTATCTGGATGTCGAAAACTTACTCAGCGAAAACTTACAACTCAATCAAAAGTTGTTTAGTGCATACAAAACTCTGTAATCGGACTGTAAAAATGCTTTGGCTATGGAAACAACGTCCAGATATTTATATCAGGTTTGTTTTGGGATGTGATAAATAATATCTCGATCATACACTGAAAGCAAAAGTTTGCTAACTAAAATCTGGTTACTACAACTGAAATCGGTTGGTAACAACTCAATACTGTCTTTTCACAACAAAAATCGGTTAACACAAAAAATTTTAGTTGAAACACCCAAAATATTCAGCAATCACGTTTCCATATGGCTTTACTAACCGAATGTAATGGTTGTACTAACCATAATAAATTTTTCAATTCGGTTGGGACGTTGTTTCTGTATGTAGCTCCTTACATGCTCTCATTGTCCGGATTATCGTTAGCATGCTCTCACTGTCCGCTGATGAGATGTGGTGTGCGCTCCACTGTTTACTTAGAGATGACAAATACTGCACACTTTTTTAATCTTTCGGACGATAATGGTGCTGCTACATTAAGGAGGAATGCAGATTATATATTTGGAAAAATTTAACTTTTTGCAGACTTCCTATTAGAGTTTAACGACATTGCTCTTTCTAGTTCATCTCTTTCTCTGGACAACCTTTTCCTCTCTAAAATATTGGAAGCATGAATGACAAACTGACATAAACTGTTAAACCAGTTGTCAGCACGAGACAAATCATTGAAATTATGCAAGGACACCGAAATCATTGAAATTAACCTACTCCCCACCATCGCCGGACGCTAGAAGCGAAAGTCCTCGATGATCTCCTCCGCATTGTTGACCATGCTGATCCTACTATCCACCATATCCGAACTCTTCCCGCTGAAAACTAATATAAAAGCTCTTGTGCTTTTCGAATGCAGAACGGGCTAGATGGGTCTTGTCACCACAGCGAAATCAGGGGCAGCCTCAAAATGTTTGTGTGGATGACCAGATATGGACAAGACGAAAGCAACCTCAAAGCTGGATAAGGGGGAACTTGCAGATCTGATGGCGATTCTCATGGGCCATTTGACTTCTTAGTCACAAATTTTAAATAGGGCAAATAGTGACTGCAGGGTTTTTACGGCTTGCGTTTAGACGAGGATGAGATTGGACTGTACGTCATAAAATCGCTGAAATATTTTCGGGGAATTCAATTGGAGAAACTTTTTGGGAAATGTAAAAAAAAATCAGTTACGAAAATTTTTTAATTCATTTTTCGCCACTTAGACTTAAGATTGGAAGACTTCAAAGGAATGCAAGCGGATTAATTTTATTACCTACCCGTATTGAACCCTTAAACGCTGAGCGCTCAATAATGATAAATTCTTTGTTAGTCCCCAGTGCATCCCAAAAGCTTTACTGCTGATGTAAAGAGTAATCGCCGAGTTTTTCGCACTATGCTGGAAGTTGTAACTACTTCAAAGAAACGTCCATAGTAGCATACTAAAATCAGGATCTTTGGAAGAAGCACAGAATTCAAGATCATATTACATAGAAATGGAGAACAGAAATAGCTGAAAGGCTAAAGAGAGCCTAGATAAATTAAGTTGGAAAATTAGGTTAAACAATCAATTGAGTGTGATATTATACACTGCATTATATATAATCAAAAACTCAAAATTAAAATGGTTGAACTCGGTTCAACACTAAATATTATAATGAACTCAATTTTGTTTTAAAAATTCAAAATTGATTGGAGTATGCAACGTAAATTTAAAAATTGCGATATTTCAAAAACTACAATTGTCAGATTTAGATTCATCGTAACAACAAAAATGATTTTCAAACCCAGTTTTTTTTTTGCATTTGAGCTGTGTTATTGATCTTTCTTTACAAAATTATTCATTTTTGTTTATTTGATTTATTTTAATTGCTTGATTCATCTAACAACTTCCATCCGTTATTTCAAAAGTTTTTAATTAAAATAATTATTAAATTTCCATTAAAACCAATCAATATTTAAAATTGCTTGAAAACGTTCTCTTAACATAGTTGTTCCATATTTAAAACAATTATTAGCAACAACGATTTCCATCATCCCACACAGTCAAAACCAAAAAACTTATATTCGTAAAACAATGAAGTCTGTCTACAAAACAACTCGCCCCTACTCTATATATAACAAAAAACACACACACACACACACAAAAACTTTTTGTTATTTAGTATTTGTACAACATTCTTTACACATTCGCTACACTCACTCACTCACAATTGTTTGCTTTCATTTCGCTGTGAAAAATATAAAGTCTTTGTTTGTATGAAAATAATAAAACTCTACTTTTCTGTATGAGTTTATTGTCAGTTTTTCTTTATGCTTTTTTGAAAAAATAAGAAGAATATATACTACTGCTAACATCTATTCTTAAAAGTCAGGGATGGGAAGTTGGGGATTTTTAAGCTTATTGACAAGAGTAGAATATCGAACGTAGCAGAAATTAACTTTAAAATCATCTTAACATCGGTACTCATTAAATGACGAATATTTTTCTTCAAATAAATGTTCTTACAGAAAAATTTTCTCACACTGGGTGACTTTTTTCTAACAAAATACGTGACTTTTTAAAACTAAACTTTTTGAGTTTTATAAAATTTTTCTTAAAAACTTAAACTTCCTGATTCAAAAAATATTTTTCAATATTTTAAACCATTTTTTCTATTATAGAAAAGGTTGGGGCTAGAAAATAAACTTTTTTTTTTCTAAGAATTATAAACACAAGTAATTTCAAATCAGACTGTGATTTTCCATTTAAATTGTATTATTATTTGTTTTTTTCTTATTTAAACGAGCTTAAGATCATTTATTTATTAATTATAATTATTTATTTCCAATATTTCGTCTCCACATTGGGTGACTTCTTCAGGCAACAATTATTACAATTTGATTGAAAAAATTGTTTTAATAATAATTAAAACAAGTTTTAAGTTTTTTTTTGTAATTATTATTAAAACAAGTTTATCAATCAAATTGTAATAATTTTTCCCTGAAGAAGTCACCCAATGTGAAGACGAAATATTGGAAATAAATAATCTTAAGCTCGTTTAAAATAAGAAGAATTAAATAAAGAAGATCAAAGAAAACTTTAAATTATTATTTGTGTCTTATATATATATTGTCAGATTGTCTCTATATGACACATTTTTAAACAACTTACCGGAATTAAGAATCGAACTTGCGATTCTTCTAACATTACAAACGCAACAATACGAATAAGCATGGCCTCGAATTATTGCATGCATAGAAATTAAAGCCTATTGAACATGATATTTTGATTCTACTTATCATAACTATGATTCTGGCTGATCATATTATGATTAACGAGAATGATTTTATTGTCATTAGTATCATGTTATGATTACTGTAATCATATAATAGTTGTTAGGCATTGCAATCATAACATCATCCCCATAAACTAACATATTATGATGCTATTTTCTCTGTGTGTGCGAATATTTTTATTCTCCAGATTTAATTAATAAATTTGTCAAGAATTTTTCCGATTTTCATAAATTTGTTGAATTTTGTTTTTTTAAGTACCAAATTACCTTATTTCCCATTTCTGTTCCCAGCAGTGCATTATACTCGAATTTCATAACTGTTTTGAAATTGTATGTTTGTGTGTGTGTAGCATATTAGTGTTTGTCATTGCTCTCCATATTTTGACGCTTTACTTAAACCAAACAAAAGTTAAACAAAGAATACAGAACACAACAACGCAAACAAAACAAAACAAAAATCTAGTACCATCTACGAACAAAAAAAATGTATAATAAATGTTGTGACAAAAACTTTTTTCGCGTAACAAATAAAGTTTTTTTAGTTTAAATAACATAGAGAATAAGTAAATATTGTGACAGAAATGGTAAGATAAAAAAATGTTTTAAACATTTTTAGGATCATAAAATTGAGGAATTTTCAAGTAAATATATTTAGGCAAACATTTTACTGTTTAAGTTACCCAAAAGTATATCTTTTAAACATAATTGCCAGTGAGAGATATTCTGAAAAATTTTCTTGAAAAATGTCAGGATCTATAACTAACTTTAAACCTGTTAACGGCTTATTTATACGATTTTGAAAATTTTCATCTTACCAGTATTTAACGCATTTATATTAGGGCTAAATGTTGAAACCCCGATCAAAGCTAAATTGCTTAAGATGAATATCGAAGCAACAACAACAACTGAAAATTTAATAAGTGAAAGAACTAAAGTCGCCCGTGACGAATTTTAAATATTCTCCATACATTGAGATGAAAAAATAATCATTTTAAAAGAAATTTAAAAAGCATTTTGCGAAAAAAAAATTTCGCGGAAAACATTTTTGCTATATTATGGAAGAAGTTTTATTGTTTTGAATTACTTTAGTTAAATCAGGTATATCGATTGCACTAGTCCACAGCCATTTTTCAACTGACAGCAAATACGGTTTTTATATATTCGAGTACTTTAAACTCGAAAATAATAATTTTTGATGATAAATTTTCAATCAAGTTCGAAATACTTTTTAAATTTTAACTTGTTTAACTTTGAGTACATATTCCTATGAAGAAATAAAGGGGTATATTGAGAAAATCCATGAATAAATTCCGAAGTTTTATTCAATTGTATATATAGCAAACTCTTAAAAAAAAATCTCTAAACCGATGCTCAACGGACTACGGACACGTATGAGGGATAATTAATATTAAATAACACTCATACGTACTGTAGTACAATACACACAATTTTTTTTGTAAAAATGGCAACACATAATTAGCAATAACATTGAAATTTATACATGGACAAAATAGGCGGAGTATATTGCCAAAAATTTGCCTACCTTCAAGTGACTAATATTTTAACATTATGAGGGACTAACCGTGAACTACTAACGATTTTGTTAAGAAACTTCTTGGAGACTAAGACATATGGCAACACATAAATTAAATGCTGCGTTCGGCGAAATATAGAACTATAGTACAAACATTAATGCATGGGTTAGGATTTTTTCAAAATATAAGTGTTTTGTTTAGCGGCAAATTATCCCGAATCTAAAAAAAAACCTTTAATATAAATTTTATATATAAAATTAATATCAGAAAATAAAAAAATCATTAAAAAACAAGAAATTTTACATTTGTACTTTCTGTTGGTTTCAAAACTATTAGGCTACTATATAAAGGTATCCCTAAAAAGCTACATTGCTCTTGTGTCGATCTTGTTAAAATTGTCCTCCATGCATTACTAAAATAGAAAAAAGTAAAAATTACATATATCAACCATTGGTTGTCGAAGGGTTAAAAATAACACCATACGATACAAAAGCGATAAAAAGATGAAAATGCTGAACAGAGTAATTTCAATATGCCAATGCCATGTAAACTAGGGTTATAACTTTTGACTTTTTTTTTGCAAATATCAAATGTTACCTGCCTAGGCATAAAGTCCATAAACAAAATATTAAGAAACATAATATTATTTTTTTCGCGGTTTTCAAAATAGATCCTGCACAAACACATTTGAAATTTCAAACTAAACTGAATATGATGTGAGCAAGATTAGTCAAATTCAAGATCATTTGTCTTTTGTCAAACAAAAACGTCTTCATCCTCTAATTTGAAGAATACTTTATCTAATGACAGGTCCTTACATGTTTCATTTCGCGTCACCGAAATTCTACAGAGAACCAATGTTTACGGGGTAGAAGATTTACCCAAATTATAATTTTTGAAGTGAAAAGAACAAAGCTTTACCCGTATTTTTTTATTTACTTGATGAGAAGTAAAAAACAAAGAAATTTGACGATTTAATGATTGCGTTTGAATTCGGAAGTCTTCGCGTATTTCGAGAAAACGTATTTCGAGAATGTGGGTGCATGTAAATATGCAGAACAACGATCACATTACGTAAAAAGTAATTTCAAAAAATGGTGTGTAGTAATATTGTTCCATTAAGGCAAATTTAGTAGTAAAAACGTGAAAAAAAAATAAATTTTTTGGAAGTGCACTCCATGCGAAAAGTTTTTGTCCCAAAATGACACGATAAAACAATTTTTATCATGTATGGTAACCGATACGATGCGGGTATGGGTAAGGATAACGCCATTTTCGTTTTTTTGCGGTAACGGTATTTTAGGGGTAACGATATTTCAGTTATTACGGTAACGGTTTTTTTAGCGATCTCTGTATTTTACTTATTTCGGTATCGGTATTTTAGCGGTAACGGTTTTTGAGTTTGTTTCGGTAACGTTAATTTCGGGCTAACAAGTTTGCAGTTATTTCGGTAACGGTATTTTAATGATAACGTTATTTAAGTTATTCAGGAAATGTCAATGCACATCGATAACTTTGGCTAATTATGCCCGAATTCTATTGACTAGCCAGTTTGTGATCAAGCTTTGTTGAAATCTAAAGGGTCCGCTATATAACGTTTTTTTCCGATGCCGATTTTGCAATTCTTTTTTCTGATGTTGCCAGGTTATTTCGGTAACGGTATTTTAAGATTAACGCTGTTTCAATTAATTCGAAAGCTGTATTTTAGCGCTAACGGTATTTTAGATATTTCAGTAACGGTATTTTGAGGATATTGGTTATATCGGTAACGGTGTTTTACAGATGACAGTATTTCAAATATTTCGGTTACGGTATTTTAGGGATATCGATGGTCAGTTGAAGGGGTTTTGAATCGATAACGGTATTGTAGCGGTATTGCCTTCCATCCCTGATATTTACTAATAATATAGTATTGTCTATGTAGTAATAGGTAAAAAGTTTGCAAAAAAAAGTAAGAACCCTAATGTAAATCCAATGGACATTTATATCAAGGCAAACTGTAAGATTTTTTTGAACCTTGGATTATTGTAGGGATGACAAAACTGAGATTTACGAACACAATATTGATCTCACAAGTTCAGGTGAAATGAATCATATTGATGCCAATGTTGGTTTTACTAAATTTGTTCGTATTTATCAGACAAGTGGCAAGTGTTTTGAGTAAATCGCAACATTATCAATTGTTTTTTGTATCCTTTTCGACAAAAAGCCTTTAGTCCTTTATACTTTGTCATTATTCCGCTATTGTTTCTATACCTCTCCCCCAATATAATATTTATTGTTGTGGCATGTTTGCAGTTTATTTTATGTGAAATATATTTAATAATTACAAAAGAAACTGTAGCTTTCGACAGTAATAGATTTTATAGGCTTTGTTTTATATTAACTTTTCGGCTTCATTTGCGTGTGTATTTAAGAGTTTGAGTTAGTTTTAGTTACACAAACAATACAGTCTTTCACAACAGCAATCATGTACAACAACAAAAAATCACATACACATACAACAAAGTGCCTTTAGAGTTTCACTACATACAGACACATGCATACTTGCCTTATAAAGTTTTACAAAAAAACAAAGCAAAAATAAAACAAAACAAAGAAAGAAATTTCATTTAGACTCCCATAAGAGGTCATTTAGTAAAGTTCATTTTTTCTTTTCCCAGGTAAAAATGACAATATATGGTAATATATAAAAATGCATTATTCCATGTCATATTGCCACCAAACCCTTGACATAACGTACCGGAAGAAGCCCATCCTTGTCCGACTAGCTCAAGGACAACAGGGGAGGTAAGACCCGCTACTTCCGGTCGGGGGCCGAACATATTGTTTCATGTATGATGTTGTATGCCATGTATGGAAGCATATATGAGTTCATAAATGCAAACAAAAATTTCATATATGATAATGTATGATATAATGTATTGAAATATATTGAAATGTATGATGATCATGTATTGAAATACATTGTTAAAAAGTCTTATCACTCAAAATAGACTCGCTAAACACAAAATATTTAATTTTTGTTTCAAATTAGGTTTTATTTATATTTAAAATTGTGTTGTAATGTTTTACTATTTTACGGAGATAATTTTCAGTTTGCATTACTTTTTTTTTTTTTTTTTTGCAAAAATGTATTGTTTTTAAATTCATTTTATTTGAAAAGCAATTTCATGATAACATCTGTTATCTTACACATATTCTAACTGTACCTATTTTTTTTATTATGTGGTTTTCGTAAACACCAAGTTTTTATATTGTAGTGTTAATGGCGCATTTAAAAATAATTAGGGACTCTGATATGAAATGTTTAAAATTAAAAAAAAAATGCATTTACAAGTTTGCAGTAAATGTGTAGGCTGAGAGCATTTCAAACAACGAAGATTAGTATAAATTCCTAGTTTGTCGCAGAAATGTAAAAGATACCATGCAAGTCTTCTTGTAAAAATTTATTAGGTTTTTTGTATTTGGAGTGGAAGTTCTTGCATTTTTTTTTTTTTTTTTGTTGAAACTTTTTTATTTTTATTGGGATTTATTTCTTTTTTGGTGTGATTAATTTCATTGAGACTTATCTTATATCTCCAGTGGAAGTTTTTTAATATATTATGTTGGGATTTATTTAATTTTTTTCCAATGGGACTTATTTCATTTATGGTGAAACTTATTTCATTGTTAGTTATTTCATTTGAGTAATTTCATGTGGTAGCTAGTTCGTTTAACCGTTTCACTCTAATGTATGACTTAAAATATATGGTCATGTATGAGCAATATACTGCCATATACCCTCAATTTTCGGATACGAACATGTATGACACTTTATACATGATAATATATGATAATTTTCACCTGGGGTGTTAATTTTTTGTTTTTTTTTGTTTTGTGTGTTCCTTGTACTCTACTACTTTTGATTTTTTTTTTTTTTTTTTTTTTAAATAAAAACCTCAAAAGTATTTTCCCTTTGGAGTAGGAGTAGTGATTTTTCTTATTTTTTTTTTTTTTTGTTACATATGAGTTCGAGTACTAAAATCTTATTGTTTTCGGTCTCCCTTTAAGGTTAAGCTAAGCGTTAACCTATCGTACACTCAAATGTTAAAGTCTGTAAAAAATACAGAAAAACTTGTAATTTTACAGAAAAATTCATTATTTTTACACCAGCAGCCCATTTAGCTAATTTTAGCAAAACGTGTAGATAGTTACACTACTCAACAAATTTCAACATTTGGCAGAACCTGTCTTTGAAATAAATATTTTTTACTAGACTTATGTTCGCTGAATCCAAATATATCTAGTTTTTTTTTCTTACAAGGAGTTTTTGAAATATTGCGGCTGTTTTCTTTAAATCATTCGACCCATTTTTTCCTATATTTTGCTTAATTTTTTCGAAATTTAACTGCGAAATCATAAGATTTTTTTAAAGAATATAAATTAACACAACATTTTCATTCATTTAAGTATAATCCTGTTTGCTTCAAGATATCTTTCCAGTATTGCAAGGAAGTTGAAAATTTTGTATGTTTAGTTTTATCTTATATATATATTAAAAAAATATTCATTTCAAAGCCAGGCTTGTTGAGCCGCTGAGTAGTGTTATTAATAAAGTGAAATAAGTATTAAACATTAAAAAGCTATACTAAAATGTTGTAAAATTTTAGTAAACTCAAATTTTTTACTAAAAAGGGTGAAAAAGATTTGCAAGAAACTTGGTATATGTAATTAAACGCTTTTTAACGATACTACAACGATTATATTCAATATAGAATACCACATATTTATAAAATAAATTTAAAAATACAGTGATTTATGAACTCAATAAAAAATTCTATAATTATTTTTATTTTTTATTCTATAATATAGACGTCTCGAAAAATCGTTTTTCTTAATAAAATACTAAAACTCATTTCTGAATTTTTACATGTTTTAGAGGAATATGTCTGCAAACAAACATTTAAGAAAAAAAGAGATGCATTTTGAGATATTTGATAAAATAGTGATAGCGGAGATTAAACTCTATGACAATTTTCACATAATCACGCAACCACTTGAAGGAATAGGGCACAATAGGGAACATTCCCTTAATATTTGAAAAAAATCGCCATAATTTAAAAAATGCTAATATTTACGCTAAAATTTAAAAAATCATTTAAACATGCATATCTCAAAAATATTTGAAATTTTTCGCATTTTTTGTTTATTTCCGAGATTTTTTTTAAATTTTTAAGATTTTCAGCATTGTTGTTCCAATTTTTATATAGCCAGCAGAATGTTATAGGTTGGTATTACACGTACAGAAAAATTTAGCAATTCGCCAACAGAAATTCGGTTACTGCAACACAAATTCGGTTACTACGACCGAAATCGGTTGCAACAATTTATCATTACATTTCACAACAACTTTTGTTAAATTCATTAGAGGCTCTAACTTTTCTAAAACTTCGGGTTCTGATGAGATCTTTAGCCAGATCGAAATACTAGTATCAACCTAGCTAATATGTTTGATTTGCTTTATTTTTGTAAATATACGGAGGTTGAAAGCTCGTTATAAATTGAAAATAACATAAAAATAATCTCGATGTATATAAAAACAAAAAACTAATATAACTGTAAAAAATATTACTTGAGCCAGAGTACAAACTAAAAATTTTTTATATAAATAGAACATTTTTGGTCTTCAAAGTTTAGTAACGTCATGATGCTTGTTAGGAAAAGACCTAACCACGTGCTTGATTACTAAGAAGACAAGAATGGAGCAAAATTGATTATTAATAGGTTTTTTGTTAAAGTTCTGCCTATTATGGAGGCTCTAACTTTTCTAAAACTTTGGGTTCTGATGAGATCTTTAGCCAGATCGAAATACTAGTATCAACCTAGCTAATATGTTTGATTTGCTTTATTTTTGTAAATATACGGAGGTTGAAAGCTCGTTATAAATTGAAAATAACATAAAAATAATCTCGATGTATATAAAAACAAAAAACTAATATACCTGTCAACTGAATTTTAGTTGCAACACCAAAAATACGCAGAAATCTTAAATATGGTTGTGTTAAGTGTTAAGTGAATTTATTAGTTTTTCAGACCAAAATAAAATAATGTTGGCACTTTATTTCTCTGTGTGTACGGAAGATGTTACCTGGTTATAAGTTAAACTCCTTACACTTGCATTACTTCGCAAGTTTTGGTATTACCAACTGCCCATTTGTAATACCAAATTAACATATTTAAATGTTTTTATGGTAAAATTATTTCGTTTCTATACAAAATTTAATATAATTACGTTTTTACTATAAATTTTACAATTTTGAAATAATATTCAATATAAAAATTAAAGATTTAAATAAAAAGTGTTTGACAACTCTTTACCTGTAAGTGAGGAACAACATGTTTCCGATGTAAATAGTTACCTCGATGGACATGCGCTTGTTTAAATAATAGGGTTTTTAATAGAAAAGTAACATATTTCCTTCGTATATTAAAAAGTTAATTTTTCCACCCACAACTTATAAAAAATTAAATTTATAAAAGTTTTAGTTAAAGAATTTTAAATTTTAATTTAATATCCAACATAAAAAAATCAAATTTTCAAAATAATATTAATTTTATACTGAATGTAATATGTGTTTTAAAAAATGTAAATTGGGATAAAAAACGTTTTACTTATATTTTTACAAACTTTTCTTTTTGAGTGTACCATATGCATTCTTAGTCCTTTTGCCTTTCTTCTTTGGTTTGGGTTTTGTCAAGAGGACATGTTATTGTTGGCAATGTTTTCCCTTTACACCAATTGCTTCAATTTTTTTTTTTTTGCTTTCATCTTCATTTTTGTTTCATTTTTTATTGTTTTTCTCTTCATTTAACCAATCTTCATGTAAAGTACTTATTGTTGCAAAGGTTGTTGTGTTGTATGTTAATGGCAACATAGTTTTTTTTTAGAAAACCAAACAACAAAATGAAGATGAAGTAGAAAGGAACTAAAGTGAAGAGTTAAGTTTTTTCATGTGACTTTTAGTTTGACTTGTTGTTGTTTTGTTTCTCAACACACATGCACTCAGGGAAATCTTGCTGTAAATATTTGTGTGTAGTTGTTTGAGTTGCAATACAGTATCTTTATTTATTAAGTGAAAAAACACTTATTTGTAGAAGAAATTTAATTTTTAAAAACAAACCACATCAAATTACTGTATTATGATTTTACATTCATTTTATACAGTAGTTTTTTTTTATTTAAAAAAAATAAAACAAATAAATATTTGGTTATTTTTACTACCATTGTGGTTAATTTTTGAACAGTAAAAACCAAATGACAATGTTAGTTGAAATTATTGAATTGTAAGCCGTCCTTTTTTTAAGTGAAATTTCATTTGTTTTTAACTACATTTGCAGTGGTCTTTACCTACATAATATTCTATGTATATCCCTGAACATATATTTGTGTGTGTATGAGTCTAAGTCTAAATGTATCACTCATTTACTAAAAGACTGTCATAAGTCAAAAAATTTAATTTTTGAGTTAATGATACAGATTTATTAGTTATATCAAGCTTTATATTGTATTGTAAAATTTCATATTAATATCTTACTTTTCGAGTTAGAAGAGAATATATATTATTTTTGCTGGAAACTGGGTGCAAAGAGTATATACTTTGTAGAGAAACTATGATACTCACGGGGCAACCGATAATTGGCGAACTCGCACCCAACTCTCACTACGAAAAAGAAAAATGCTTTAAAAACCCTACTTATAAAAACGTGTTCAGATAAATAGAGAGAGGGTCGAGCGATTCAGATAAAGATTGAAAACTTAAAACGGGTTTTCTGCTAAATCGTGTTTTTTGAGTTATGACAGTCTTTAAGTAAAAGAATGATATGTGAGAGTTAACTGGCAATGGTCTGCAAAGTTGTACAGATCATGATGCAAACAAAAAATGGTAAAGAATTTTTATTTATTTTGTTAGATTGTAAGATATTTATATTTGTGCATTATTTCTAAGTGAAGAGAATTTAATTAAGTTAAAACCAAATAAAATAAATCTATTATATAAATAGAATAAATGATGTTGTGGTCATGATGGTAGAAACAGTGCGAGAGACATACTTATTTATATTAAATTATCTTTAATCAAGAAAATATTTGTTTCTTGGAAAAACATTTCAGCAACATTGTCCAAAGAATCCACGCGAATTAATTACACTCAAAAAAAAGTTAGTAAAGGGAGCAAAAAAGTCAGCAAAAAATTTTGCTAAGTCAGCAAAATTTTTGTCAGGAGGGTGCTTGCACAAAAATTGCTAATGTCAGCAAAATATTTTGTTGAAAATTAGCGAGCTATTTTTTTTTTTTTTT
This sequence comes from Delia radicum, assembly GCA_021234595.1. Lineage (NCBI taxonomy): Eukaryota > Metazoa > Arthropoda > Insecta > Diptera > Anthomyiidae > Delia > Delia radicum. The sequence goes on from CM037854.1 coordinate 220,437,296, forward strand.
TGGACAAAATTAGTATATTTAGCAAACGTTTTGCTAACACTTAGTTGATTAAAAATTAAGAACTGTTTACTAAAAGTTAACAAAATGTTTACTGAATATCAGTAGACTGAAAAATTCTCAAAAAAAATTTTAGAAAAATTATAATTTAGTTAATTCATTTGCTTAAAATCTTAAAAATTTTTTCAGGATTGCTTTACAAAATTATCTTTCACTACTTACATCAATGGTTGTCTAAATTATGGCTTCTTTTAAAGGAAGACAAATGCCTTAAATAATTCAAGAAACAAAACGAAAAAATAATAAAATATGACATATACAACCGTTTTTTGCAATAAGAAAAAGGAAACATAAAAAATTACCTATGATGTGTGTCTTTCTCTTTCCCTTTAGTCTGTCTAACTGAACGTATATTTGTTTAGTTGATATATACCTGAAAAACCATTAATTCTTGTGGGTGGCGGTTTGGAATGAGGCTGAATATGACCTAGTCGCTTAGGTCGGTTCTTCTAGCGCTGATCCTCACTAGACTTTTTCGTCTTTCTCTTGCATTTGTTAACAGTTAGTGTTTTCCATTTATAATAGTAACATTTTAATTATGAACTCAAACCTGACAATTCAAAATGAAATACAATTTTAAACTGATCATCGATACATAACAAATACAAAATTCTCAATTTAAATGTTATCATAATAAATTTATTTGATTAATTATTTGGCCAATACTTTTCTTATTTTGTAATTTTTATTTATTTAAGCGATGGCTTATTAGTACTTTCTTTTGGCAAATCCGTTGTCCGTTTTCATTCATCTCATTTAGTTTAGATACGGATTGATATTCCAAATAAAAGTAAGTCGAAATTTGGGTACGGTATCGCGGTATCTTTGATGCAAACACTTTTTCTATAGATAATTAAAAACTGTTAACTTTTTTTAATTTTAAGCAATGTTCTTTATTTTTAAAATTTTCAATATTGTTTTCATTTCACAAATTTTTTTCATTTCAGCAATATTTTCAAACTTATGGCATTTTTTGAATTTAAGACTTTTTTCAGTTTTGGAAAATAGTTTTTAATTTGTATAAATTTTTTTGTTAGCATTTTTTTTTTTATTTTACCGTTTGTTTTAATTTTTAGCGAAATTTTCCATCGTGGCAATTTTTTTATGATTTGTTATGTGTTATAGGAAATTTACAGAATTGAATCTACTGAAAATGGGATTAATTGCTTAATTAAGCACTAAACATGTCGATTAAACCATTTTTTAGTCATTTTGCTTAGCAGTTAATCTAACTTTTTCCCTGCTTACAAACAACTGTGTATTCACACTACTAATTGTTTGCAACGGTGTGGTGTGATATAATTTCGGTTGGCAAGTCTAAAAAACGTACCTTCAAAGTCAATATGTTGGCGCTACAAACAAATTTTTTGCTGACGCCAACACTTTCGTTGTTTTCTTATGTTTTTCTTATATCGGCGCCATCTTGATACTTCAAACTGACAAAGCTATGTTTTTAGATTTCAATTTAAGCGTCTAACTGTCAAAAAGAAGCATATGTAAGCTAGGAAGATTAAAATGGTACATTAACATTAATTTCGCTGTCTACTCTACCTATTACTGATATTGTTCTAATATTTAAATTTTTCTCATTTCCATTTTAGCTAGTTTTTAACTTTGTAGAGATTTGATCACTTCGTAACGAGTTTTTTTTTTTGTGAGAGGTGTTTCAGTTAATTTTGATAATTTTTTTTTAAATTCAATAGATTTTCACAATTATTGCACTTTTTATGTAATTTTGCGACAGTCGAAACCAAATAAAAGAAAAAGATGAAATTAATCAAATGTTAGTGATCCGGTATTTAAGTAAAATATCTGTTGTTTTTAATTACATTTGCAGCTGCCTTTACCTACATAATATTCTAAATGGAAAAACAACTGAATTTGTGGAAATTTTCTTAAATCAATAAATTTGTTTGAAATCAATCGGTACCCATTTTTCCTAAACTTTTCATCCTGTCTCCTTTCTCTTATTTGTGTTTTCATTTTTCAATAATTCATAACAACTGCAACCAAATATGTTCTCAAATAAAATTAAAATCAATTGTCTGCTTAAATTATTTCCAATAAGAAATTTTTTTGTTTAACCATAATTATGTTAAGAAGAAAGTTTTATTAAAGAAATCTTAAAAGCTTAGCATTTCTCTTGTTTAAATTTCAATTTCCCAAAATCTTTTCTCTAAATCTTTTCAACTAGAAATGTTAAACAAACAAAGAAAACATTATAAATGTTTAAAACTTTTTTAACTTTTTAAAAACCACACGCAAAAACAACGACTTTTTAATAAAATTTCAATTGTCAACATAATGGAAAATTCATTAAAAAAAGAAAATAATAAAACTTTACGCATTTATTTGTTGACAGTTGCAGGTTGTTGTCACTTTTTTGTTTTCCTAAGCACGTAACATACTCACACATACACACAGCCACACACACTTGATAAATTCAATCTTAAACACACACTCACACAGAGAACTCTTAATAGATTTTTTTTTAATTAAATGGAAAAAAGTGTTCTACAGAATTAGGGACGTTTAGCAAAACAATTTATCACAAAAATAAAAGTTTAGCAAAATGGCGAAAATACGCTTTTGGCGAATTAGTTTGTGAAAAGGAAATTCCTAAAAAAATTTCTAATCCAAAATAATGTTTTCTGTAAAGAGGTATTTTGGAAATAATGTATTTCATTTCGTAAAAATTAAATTTAAGAGATGTCATGTGTCGCACTTCCAAGAAAGGTCAACCGTTCCCGAGAAATTAAAAGTGAACAAGTAAATCCTTCTGACTTATATTATAAAAGAAAAATACTTAAATTTTATTAAATTAAATAGTTCGAAGCATGTCTGTATAAAATGGTAAAACGGAATGCAAAGTTGCGATTATGTTTTTGGTCAACTTTTTCAATTTTCAATTAGATTTTCTCTTGAATATTTTTTTCTTTAAGAGCGATAATGCAAGTATACTCCTATCTAATAATATTTGCTACAATAAAACTTGCAAACGGAGTAAATTAGTTTCAGTAAATGGTAAATTTTTGACTTGCTTTCATTGACATTCAAAAGTCACGTTCGCCATCACAAACCAACATTTATTCTTATTACTTCTGCGGTGCTATTATTTGGTGTTTTTTTTTTACAAAAAAATTTTTTTACTCAATAACTTGTTTTTACTAAAAAAATTTGTTTACTAAATTTTTTGTTTTTAATTGGCGTAAAAAAAATTTGAATCAAAAAATGTTGTTTGCCTCGAAATTTTTAGAAATATTCTTTAACTTTATTAAATTTGTTATCTTGAGATATGTTATTTTGGCATAACTCCTTACATATGTTGGAAAAAAATTGTGCAAAGTCGACCATGTTGTTGATGATAAACACACACAATGTCGAAATGATAGCTGCCATGTGTACTAATATGTCACCTTGTCGTATTTGATGAGTGCGTGCTGTTGTAAAACAACAACATCGAGAAAAACAAATAAACAAACGCACATCCCAGCAAAATATAACCTCGATTTAGTAAGCAGTAACTACCTAGTCAGAAAAAGACAAACGCACCACCGCTGGCGAGGCACTTTAACAAGTGGTTCAAGTGCTAGCAACAAGTGATTTCACAACCCCAAAACGATAACATCATTAGACAAGCACTTTTTAAACACAGTATCATAATTTTTATAAAATAAATGCTGTTCCAGTTGTTAGACTTTTGAGCCGTTAGTAATTTCTGACTGGATAGCACTGGGAAAATACTTTTTGACATCGTTGGCCCAGTGATCTCAGCCAATTCGTTGCCACTGTTTTTTTTTTTTTTTGTTGTGGACCACTTTGAAACATTTGAACACATTGAAATCATTTTAAAACAAATACTGGCAAAACGCATTTTGGTAACGCTGGTAAAGCGTCTTAAACAAGTGTTCTACCGATAATATATTTACAATTCTTCGTTTAGCCAGTGGTATGCCAGTGCTTGATTTTTTGTACCGCCGGCAGTTTCTGACTGGTTACATTTGTGTGCTTCCAAAAAAGAGTTTAAACGCATCGCATACAACAAAGCACTTGCGAAGGCATTTTGCTGTGCTTCCCTGAAAGCACTCTTTTGAAGCAGTAAATAATGCACACAATGAAGCAGTAAAAATCCATACAATGAAGCATTAATGTTCTCAATACAAAAAAAAAGCGCTTCTCATTTCCTACAATGGCATACATTTATTGCTTCTTACAGCACATAAACAAAACGGGTTGCACCTGCTAAAAAGAGGCATACCAAGTGGGACATCGCGAACAAATATCATGCCTTCTGGAATTGTTTCGGAAACGCTCGGTAATAAAATGATGGCTTCCAGAATTGCTTCTGTTAAGCACTATTTTTTGCTGGGTTGTTACAACAAAATTTTGTACGAATTTTTTTCTTTTTTTTTGCTGTCATTGTTTATACTCAAAACAGTATTACTGCCACAACCATTCGAAAGTGTTTCGTAGGACTTTCTTTTTGCCGTTCTTTTTTTGTTTAAAAAATTGTTTTTTTAAAGAATTTCTTTAATGACAGAGTGGTTTAAATTTGTGAAATATACCATAATTTTTTTATTAACCTTGGAAGGCATTAAAATTTAAATAACGTTTTTTAATTTTAAAATTTTGTTGGCAAAATTTGTTTTTTTTTTGGTATTTCAATTAAAAAAATTATTGAAGCAATTAATATTTTAATTGATTTTGTACCTATCAGGGCAATGATCAATTAAAACTTAAATTGAAAATTATTAAGGAAAAAGTTATAAATAACTTCTACAAAAAAATATGATACTCACAAGAAAAAATGTCTGTGAACGATACGTTGGTATGTGTGTTTTTGTTAATGCTGCGTCTGTTTATGTGTTTGTGTGTGTACTTGTTTTGTTTGGAAACTTCAAATGCATTTGGTACTTTATCCTTAAAATGTTCTATTTAAGCATATAGTGCATGAAAACATAATTAGAGAATTACATGTAAAATAAAATATGTAATTATATATTTAACAGTCAATTAAAATATTAATTGATTCAATTAAATATTTGTTTAGAAACAAATTTAGTTCAAAAACAATCTTTAATTAGACATTTTAGGTTAATAATTTTATCGATGTACGCTAACGTTTTTTTTTTTTTTTTTTTTTGCTAAATATATTTAGCAGAACAGAACGTGATGATAATTATATTTGCGGTCTTAATTTCCAAAGTTCATATATCAAGCTATAAAGCCTCGCAAACAAATTTAGCAGTGAAATCTTTTTATGCCAACAATTTTGCGAGACACTTTTCTTTTCGCGTCATTGTCTTTGGTGAATTTTTTTTGGCGGTTTATTTTAATTAGTTATTAATTTAGAGTAAATAGTTTTTAAAGTGAAATTTTGTATTGTTGATCTATAAATTTTATGTTTATTTTATGAGATGTTATTTGCGTTCGGCTAAAGATCATAAAAATCTTTCTAAATTAATAAAAAAATTATAATTTATTTGTGATAATTTACTTTTAATAATAGAGAAAACGCAGAAAAAGTTATTAGACACCAGCCTAAATGGAATACACATTTTGTGGGTAGCTACGACCTTCGTCAACATTTTTCGTGATTTGTAGTGTTAATTGGAAATATTTCTTCCTCTGCTCACCAAATCAAAGCAATTGACACATGTTTGAAGCCCCAATCTATGTTTGTTTAGTTGTTATTGAGTTAAGATGAAATTTACTTTTCCCACTTTTTCTCTATCATTAACACCACATTCTTGTCTTTACAATTAACACTAGAAGGCACGACGAATATTTGTGAAGGTCGTAGCTGACCAGAAAATGTGCATTCCATTCAGGCTAGTATCTAATAAATTTTTCTGTGTTTTCTCTAAAATTCAATTTAAATTATCTCAAATAAATTAAAATTTTTCTATTAATTAAGAAAGATTTTCATGATATTTAGCCAAACGAAAGTTATATGTCACATAAATAATTTTTACGAATTTTTTTTATTAGGATTAAGTACGAGGGTATAAAACGTTCGTAACAGCTAATTTAACGTTTTTAATTTCTTTTAAAACTAAATTTTTAATTTATTTCGCTTTTAAACCGTACACTACACATGATAATAGTTGAGACCAATAATTTAGCAAATTATGTTATCTATTAAAAAAATATATAACTGTCATTAAATTTTAAAAATGTAGTCCTGAAACTAAGAAAGTGCCTTTCATTACTTAAAAAAGTGTTAACATATATACATACTGTAGAAAACATGAAGCATTTATCTGTTGGACTTGGACAACACGTTCCAATTCATCCTTCTTCTTGAGGGCACAAGAGTTGGAAGAACCCTTAGCAGCATTGATCAATTCATCGGTCAAGCATTCAGCAATGGTCTTAATGTTTCTGAAGGTAGCTTCACGGGCACCAGTGCACAACAACCAAATAGCTTGGTTAACACGGCGGAGAGGAGAAACATCAATAGCTTGATGAAGTACGGTACCAGCACGACCAATACGAGTAGAATCTTCACGTGGGCCAAAATTGATGATGTCGCTGTCAAGATTCTTTAAAGGAAATTCACCAGTTAACAAGTGGATGATCTCGAAGGAATGTTTAACAATACGGCAAGCCAAAAGTTTTTTGCCACTATTGCGACCCTTCATCATCAAAGAACTTGTCAAACGTTCAACAATGGGGCATTGAGCCTTGCGGAAACGTTTGGCAGCGTAACGGCCAGCAGAGTGAAGGTAAATAGCGAGCGAATTTCTCCTTAACGGAGATATAATCTTGCAAAGAGATGTCTTTAACAGTCACATCATCGCAAGACCAACGGCCGAACAATTTAATTTCTGGCAATTCAGTGGTAGAGATTACATTGGCTTCCAATAAAGTCTCAGCACCCTCAGTCTCAGTTGGAGGTAGTTCCTTGAAGGTTTCGGTAATGTTCTTAGCAACTTCAGCCATGTTTTTTTTTTTTTTTTTATTGTATCTTTACTTACAATCTATTTTACAATATTAAGTAAATTATATACAAAGGGGGTAATTAACTTACGTTATTAGGTTTCAGTAAACCTAATAACCTTTTATAATGTGAACTATTTACATTATTTACATATTTATATTTTCTGCATGGCAAATCTAATACATGGAATCTTTTTAGTCTTTTAATCTCTTCTGAATCGTCCAATAATATAATAGCTAGAGTATTTGGATGGTTACTGAGCCTTTCTAGGTAACGAAAACTGAATCTGTTTATTTCGTTTTTTATGGTTGGAATCAGGAGATCCTTATGAATATGGTGATTTGTTATATACCAAGGTGCTTTAACAATTTGGGCGGTATGAAACAAGACCCCAATGAAATAAGGCCCAAACCGAAAATGAAGTAAGGCCCCAAAAATTTCGATTAAAAAATTGGGGTGTTATTTCATTTTTTGGGATTTTATTTCATTTTTTTTTGGGACTTTATTTCATAATGAAATTAGGCCCCAATGAAATGAAATAAGTCCCCAAATAATATTTTTGGGGTGTTATTTCATTTTCTTAAAAAGCACAATTTTTAAGTAATATAAGCAAATAAAAGTTATAATTACTGCATGAAATATAAAGTTATTAATGTAAATAGTTATTTGCTATTAGTAAGTGAGATTATACCGTCTAGTAATTTTGAAGTTTCTTTTATGTCGCACGCAGAAAAAAACTTTATTTCGCGAAGCCGCCTGCCGCGTTCTACGGAGGAAAAAAACCCCTAAGACCGGCCGAAGGCCGCCACCCAGAAGAACTTGTTTTTCAAATCAGATGTCGAATCCGTTGAAATCTTATATTTTTAAGACATCAAGTAATTTGTAAAAACAAGTTTTTCAGTGTGGCGGCCTTCGGCCGCTCTTAGGGGTATTTTCCTCCGTAGAAAGCGGTAGGCGGCTTCGCGAAATAAAGTTTTTTCTGCGTACGGTTATACGATTTATAAATTTAGTTTTATTTTGTGATATACTACTAAAAAATATTAAAAAAAACTGTATTGATATACTAAATATTACTAATCTTTTTATTTTAAAAAGGCTGAAAAAAAAATCGTGCAATTTTTTTTTCAGCCTTTTTACTATGTATTAATTAGGAATAAAGAAATATTTCAAAGTAATATATAATTTTGTTTTTTTTTTTATTGGGGCCTTATTTCATTTTCAAAATGGGGCTTTACTGCATTACGAAGTAAAGCCCCAAAAATTGGGGCGTTACTTCATTTTGTTTTGGGGGTGTCGTTTCATTTTTTTTTTGGGTATTGTTTCATAATGAAATAAAGCCCCAAAAAATGGGGCGTTATTTCATTTTTGGTTTGGGGAATTATTTCATTGGGGTGTTGTTTCATACCGCCAACAATTTAACAATTAGAGTTACTTGTAGTTCCCCATAACTGTATACCATATGTCCAAACAGATTTCAATATAGCGTTATAGATTTTAATTTTGTTTTCAAGCCTGAGTTCAGACTTTGGTCCTAACAGCCAATACAACTTTTTCGTTTTTATATTTAAATGTTCTCTTTTTTTTTTGATGTGATCTTTCCATGTTAGTCTTCTATCCAGATACATTCCTAACTATTTGACACTATTGCATTCAGGTATTTGGGATCCACTTATATAAACCGGCGAACAATCGTTTTTCCTCAAAGTAAATGTTATATGTACTGATTTTACAGTATTAACTACAATTTTCCATTTTTTTAGCCATATAGCTAGCATATCTAGTTCTCTTTGTATTTTTATTGAAGCTATAATAGGAGATTCATCTGACGATATTACAGCTGTGTCATCAGCATATGTTGCAATTGTTACATCTTCAGTTAGAGGCATATCTGATGTAAAAATTGTATATAGGATAGGACCTAGAACACTGCCCTGAGATACACCTGATTTTATATGATAAATTTTAGAAAATTCATCACTTATTTTTACATAAAACTTTCTGCTATGTAAATACGATTTAAGTATTAAATACATTGGTGTTGCTAAAAAAAGATTTGGTGCCAAACCCTATCAAATATCAGTTTAACATCTAACAAGAAAGCGGAGCTATATAATTTTCTTTCAAAAGAGTCAGTAATTATATCAACTACTCTATGGATTTGTTCTGGAGTCCCATGTTGATGCCGAAATCCGAACTGGTGTTCCGGAATTATGGTTTCTTTTTCCAAATGTGGCAACAACCGATATAACAACAATCGTTCAAATTTATCCCCGATTGAAACAGCAATGCCTTCAGGCACCTACGGCATTAGTGAAAAGATTTTTTTAATAACATTAACTATCTCATTCAATCTTGACATCGCAAAAATTTTCAATATCACTGAACTTTTTAAAATTCGTTAAAAATTTAAATTTTATTAGCGTATAAGTAATGTGATAAAATTTTAATAATATTAATCATACGCACCCAAGCACCAATTCAATCATTTAAGACTTTAAAGGATTTTAAACGAGTTGGAGGGAAACAGTTTTTTTTATTTTAAAAATTTCTATTTTTAACGTCACGTTTTCTATAAGGGTTAATTTCAGAATCTAATTAAAAAAATATATATTTATTTGCTACTGCGTCTGTGAAAGTTACCAACACACTCTTACTGTTTAACAATCTTTCTACAATTTGACAGTTGTCATGACAGTTATTGTTTTCAATGTTTCCTATTTTCCTCTGTTTGTGCATGTTCCTTCACAACCTGTGTTTATGTAATTTTTCAAAGAAGATTTTTTTTTGTATTTTATTTATTTAACTTTGTTAAATTTCGTTGAATTTGTGCGTCCATCCATAGCATGAATTGTGTTGTAGCTCGTCTATATGCTTCCTTTGTTCCATGGTTGTTTTTCTATAATAAATTGTTAGTAATTATTTTGTAAAAATGAAATTGAAATTCTTGACATTTTATTTTTACTATCACTAGGTATACCACTTACTCTTAAAGTTGTCTTCTATTTTATGGTTTGGATTTTAAAGAAAGGAATTTTTCTTTATTTTATCTATTGTTACATCTTCATTTTGTTAATTAAAGTTTGAAAAGTTGCAAGAAACTACCGAAACAAAAGAAATCATATAGAGATTTAAAATGTAGCAAAAATATTTTTTTTATTTATTAAGTGCTATTTGTCAAATAAAAAACTTAACAGAAGAAATTTTTGTCATGTAAAAGATACTTTTTACATTTAAATGAACTGCAATTTTTAGAGTTTTAAATTAATTGACCTCATTGTACTCAAATATCTAAAAAAAAAAAAAAATGAATAATTTCAAGGCTGATTATAAAAACTTTCTTCATATTATTAAAACACAAAATTTAGAGCATAAAATTAAAATTTATTGTGCTTTTAAAAACATTTAAATTGGGTTATCAAAAATTTCACATATTTTAAACAAATACGTGCCGTTCAAACCAATAACCAAATTATAATATTTAACACAAACACACAGAGGCATTTTGATAATTCATGTGTTCGAAAATAGGATTTAAAACTTCTGAATGAATATCACTATCTATACTTTAATTCATTTCATTAAATTTATCTAATTTATATACTCGAAGCAATGATTTAAAGTTTACTACTATAAAATCAGTAACTTTATGTGTATAATTTGGAATTAGGTGAAATATAAACACCAAATGTGTAGAATTACACATTGATTTCTTTGTAACAATATTGTACCTTTAATCTAACATATTGTGCCTAACTTTAAGCATGTACATTTTTAGGTTTTGTGTAAAATTACACACGTGTAGTGTACAGTTGTTTTCTTCTATAAATTAAGTAAAAATGATTAAGAGTGTGGTAGGAAAATAGCTCTCCATCATAAATATGTAAATTTGTTCTGTGCATGTTAATTAAGCCATTGTACATATTTTTTGTTCAATTCTAGAAACAAATTTGTATATTTACATAGTTTTGGTGTTTATATTTGAGCACTAATTTAAAGTAAGTAAATATACCTAACATAAAGGATGTAAACATACTCATATTTTTTTTTTTCAAAGTTACACATGTGTAAATAATTTTCTACTATAAATTGAGTAAACTTAAACAAAAATTAAAAAACTGTTTCACACTATAAATAGGTCAAATTTTCCCTGTGTAACTTAATAAAATAATATAATTGTATGCATGGCCGACACTATTCGGTCGGTTTTTTGCTATTTGGAAACAATGTGGACAAATTTTTATATTGAAAAAATATGCCATGATCCGTTTTAATTCGATTTAGAGTAAAAAATTGAAGGGAAAAACCAAAGCTAAACAAATATTAAAAAAAAAAAAAAAAAATTGGGCTTATTATATTTATATTATTATATTAAAAATAAAAAAAAAATTGGGCTTATTAGATGCGATTTTGAGTGTCAAATACTTTTGAGCATTTGAAATTTTTGGAAATTTTTTAATAAAAAATACACTATTTTCGCTAATCGGTAATTTTCAGGCCGAAATAACGGTTGAAAAGAAAACAACCGATTTCTTACATTTTCAGCTATTTACAATTAAACTGGGGGTTGTAATGACAAATATTTTTTTAAGGGACATGTATGTGTAAATGTATATGAAACAATTGTTAACATTATGTGTTTAATTTTACACAAAAAAAGTGGAATATTTACATCCTTCAATTTATTGGTAAAGTATTAATTTTTAATCAAAAACACTACTTTTACATGCAACATGTGTAATTGTAAACACATAATGCCTTATATGTAATTCTGCACATTTGGTGTTTAAGGTTACGCGCTATAACTGATATTATACAAAAATTCATCAATGTCATAGTAGTAAACTCGAAATATTTTTTTAGTTTTCAGTGGTTTCGTAAACCTAGGCCCAACACCTTGTTATAAGGCTTATTAATCGTTTATTTAGCCAGGTTATTATAGACCTAAATTCAACTCTAACCTGTAAGCCGATTACTTATCAAAATACCTATATTTAAGCGTGGCAATAAAACAAATAACCCCTTGTATTTAAATATAAAACCTCACGCAAGTGGTCAACAAAAATGTTTAAATATCATCTCCTTGGCTATATCCTAATCTCCCACAACACAAATTCCAAATACCACATTTTATAATCACTATTGATTTGTTTAAAACCAAATACAAGAAATGTGCGTTTATATAATTTGGGTCCTAAAACTTGAAGGAATTTTCGTGATTTTTATTGTATTATATTCTATTAACCCATTTTACACATCCGTTACTTTAACGCAACACCTACTTTTAATGCTCGATAAATTTTGATAGAAGGAAGATAAAAGAACTAGTGTCCGACCGAATACTTCGGATTTTGTAAAGTATTATGGACAAATTTTACAAATGGAAAAAATTTTATTGGGCTTATTAAGTCTGATTATGAATGTAAAATTTAAAGAAAGCCGTAGTTAGGCAATTTATTCAATAAACGGCCACCAAACATATGGCCAAATCGGCTTTCGATTATTACTTTTTACAGCTAAACCTCGGCTATTCCTTCACAATTGAACTAAAAAAGCTACACAAATATGTTTTCAACATCAAAATTTGTCCAGATTGTCTGCAAACACCAAAACACTGTTTTGGCCTAAGTCTTCGGCCGGACACTAATAATAACGTAGAAAAAAATCATATAATAATTTGAGGTCTTTAATATACCAATAATTTAAAAAAATATATATATTATTCCAGGGTTGCCAGATTCAAAAATACAATTTTTACTATTTTTGTATAACACTTTTTGGACAAATTAAAAAGAAGACCGGTGCTATAAAAGTTATATTCTGATTTCGTTAGGGGCGTATGGTAATATTTTTGAATTATGTAAAATTAAAAGAGCGGCACAAAAACTTTCTGAACTTCTAAAAACTTCAATATGCAGAAAATTACACCATTTTTATTATCAATGTGAAACATTATATATTTTCTTTAAACAAACAAAAACAATTAAAAATCGATACGCCAGTGTTAACTATTTTTTAAAATTGTCTAAAAACACCCAATATTTAAAAAAAAAAATCTCAAAAATCGTGAAATTCCAATAGATTAAATTGTATATTACAGTTCGATAGATATTTACTGTATCAATAAATAAATTGTAGTTTTAAAATAAATCTTAACCCGTTAAGTACATATAAAGCGTCAACATTTGAATTTAAATTGAAAACACCACCACTAGAGGGCGCAATAAGTGTACAAAAACTTCAGCAAAAGCTTATTGAGACACCGTTACTTCTTTATACAACATTTCGCCACAGAAATCCTACAGAATCGCTGAGTGGTCTAAAATGGGTTAATCAAATGTCTGGTTTTTGTGTAAAACCACCGCTCTAATCCTTTTTCACTATATCTCTCTCTTGTATGTATGGCATGTGTTTTTTTCTTAGGGTTTTAAAATTCCTGACTTTTTTCAACTCCCGGGAATCGTGAAATTTTTTCGATTTTCGGGATTTTAAAAGTAAATGTTTATTAAGGTTTTGATGGTAAAATCTTCTATTTCTTAGGCAAAAGGGAAATCTATAATTAAATTTAAGGATGACTGTTATTTCAGAAATATTTTTAACATTTATTTTACTAAAAAAAACTCTAAATTTTTTTTTTTTTTACTCTTTTTAAATCAAAATCACGCTTTTTCATATTTTAGAACTTCTTAATAAAATCATAAAGAATACTAAAACCAAATGTAGGATATCGATGGTGTGTTCAAGTTTTAGAAGTGTTGGAGTTTTTTAATTGATATAGAACCTGAAGGTTTTGAGAGAAAGGTGTTCTTTCAATTTAAAAATTTTTTGTTATTAGATTCTCTCTTTTTTTTTTTTGTACCATAAACTTTTATATTGAAATCTGCGAAGTTCCAATAGCGACTTTTTTTATAAATATAACATAACTCCATAATAACTGAAATATTTCAGGACTTGAGAAAATTTCTGTTCGAAAGATTTCCCCATAATCTCATTACAATCGAATTGAAAAACGTCCTAAGATTTCTATAGTATCGAAGGCATCTAGTAAAAATAATATAATAGAATTATACTATGAAAAAATTTATTTTAAAAATTTAGTTTTAAGACTCATTTACACAAATTTTTATAAATATTTTAGTTTCAGACATTCTCCAAAACTTCTGCCAAAAGATTTTAACAAAAAATGCTGTATTGATAAAAATAAGAGTTTTTAACAAAAATATAAATATCTCGCTTTTTGTACCAGAAACCCATTGTTTTGTCAGGGAAAGATTTTCTAGGCTTTGTCCCTCATTTTTTTTGTTTTTTTTTTTTTAATTTTTAGAATTATAGTACAAAACTACCCTGGAATCGGTTAGTGCAAAATCAGTAAAATTCCCTGTAATTTTGTCCCGGGAATTCCCGGGCTAAAAACCCTATTCACCTCCCATAAATCTGTGTTCAATTTATATTGTCAAGTGCTAAAATATGTTTTAAAAATATTTTCCTCTTTTTTTTGTTGTTGCTTGTTGCTTTCACTCCCTAAACAACCATTTTTATTGGGGGTTTTATATTCGTTTATTCATTGGAGTATAAAAACTGCTGTCAGTTGTATGTGTAGAAAATAAAATTTTCAAAAATTTCTCTTTATAAGGATGTGTCAAAAATAAATAGGAAAATTATGTTCATATTTTTATTTGTGTCACAATGAAAATGGAAAAAAAAAAACTTAAAACAATAAAAATATTTTTATAATTGATGTTGAAAACATTTGGGGGGGAAATTCAAATTTGAATTCTTTTGTAATAAATTGCTGGGAATTACATGCTTAAATTGACATCTGTTTAGAATTGGCTTTACAAAGAGGATTTTCATGTATTTGTTGGAAATTATGTGTAAAACAAAGATTTATTTTAGGAAAACAATTTGTAGAGACACAATTTTTTTTGTAGATTAATGGTTTGATAGGTGGACAAATGGAAAAAATATGAATTATTATCTTTCGGTAAGCAAGTGTTTTTCTAATTATTGTGGAGAACTTTAATGGAATATGGCACGCTTTATGATGAAATTAATTTACAAATTTTTTTTCCGTTATACATGTAATCAGGGCAACCAGAAATATGCTGTATCATGTTTTTCCCTTACGCCGTATTGAAAAATGGATAAAGGAGTTGTTCCTTTCAGAACAATTGACGAATTCTGGCATCAATTTTGAATTTTGGAAAATATTAGTTTTGAGCACATTTTTGTACTTAAAAAAAAAAAAAAAAAGTATTTTGAGAACATATATTTAGATTTTCTTTTTAAAATTTTTAATTTGTTTTAAACAATTTTATGTTATAATAAAAAAAGACCAAAACAATTTGTTTTCACTCTTTTATTTAATATTCGAATTCGGAAATTGAAACCATTTTATCAAATTTGAATTTCTTGTTTAAAGATTTAGTCGATTTCAGTTTAGTTAATCTTTTATCTACTTTTTTGTTAGCAATTGAAATAAATTTCACAAACGTTACTCTCACTCTACTAAAAATTCTTTAAAATACGATTTTTCAAGAAAAACGTGTTTTAAAAAATATTGATTTTTTAGAATTAAATTTGTTGCTTATTAATTCTATAATTTTGTTTGTAGTTATTTTCTATAGATCAATAGAAATTGTTATCTTATATATTAAGATTTCACACTCTACCAAGTAATCCTCAGTAGAATTTAAATAATCTTATTTGTATTTTGTTCAACTAAAAAGGGAATGAAAAATATTTTTGGCGAAAAAAAAATCGAATTTTTCAAAATACTGCTCTATTTTATTCCAAAATTTCAGATATTTCAATAAAAATTGCAAGTCGAAGATGAGAAATTTTAAAAATTTATATGGCAACAAATTTTGGGTGAAACACAAATTTTATAATGATTTTTTTTATAATAATTGCCGAAAAAAATTTCGAAGAAAAAACTTTTTTGGAAACAATTTTTTTTGGGAAAAAATAAATTTTAACGTTTTTTCTTCAATCAATATATTTTTCAGCGTTTTTCAGGACTACATTTTTAAATAACGACAAATTAAAATAAATTTAGTATAACCCGGTTAAAGCTAACTCCGAAGTATCAGAAAAATGAGTTCGTTGTAAGCGTGGTTTGTATTAACCGGGGTAACACTTCTTTCACATTTTATGAGATTGATTTTTTAAAACTTCAACAAAAAAATTTCTAAAATAATTATTTGGCAAAGAACATTTTACACAAAAAAATTCTGATTGTTCTTTTTAGATTTGCGAAAAAAAAAATTGTACAAAAAAATGTTACAAAAAAAATTCCGGAAAATGCTTTTTTGTATGACGTCCTAATTTATATAACTCAAAAAAATATAAATTTATAGATAAATATGTACAAATATATGTTTTTAGCACAATGTACAAAATATACGCTTTAACAACTTAATATAATTTTACAGTTATATTAGTTTTTTGTTTTTATATACATCGAGATTATTTTTATGTTATTTTCAATTTATAACGAGCTTTCAACCTCCGTATATTTACAAAAATAAAGCAAATCAAACATATTAGCTAGGTTGATACTAGTATTTCGATCTGGCTAAAGATCTCATCAGAACCCGAAGTTTTAGAAAAGTTAGAGCCTCCATAATAGGCAGAACTTTAACAAAAAACCTATTAATAATCAATTTTGCTCCATTCTTGTCTTCTTAGTAATCAAGCACGTGGTTAGGTCTTTTCCTAACAAGCATCATGACGTTACTAAACTTTGAAGACCAAATTGTTGCAAATATGTTAATCCACAAAGATATAAGGTTAACTTTCACCTCCAGCTAAAGACAACAAACATGAATTTACATGAGCTTAGCAGCCCCACTCATAAGTTTTGAACCCATGCACCGCTTTCGATAGCAAACTACTTCTAATATCAATAAGCAATCTGATCCAAAAGTACCAATCCCGCTTCTATATTGGAGGAGTATTTTACATTTCAACAGACAAACGGACATCGCTTATTCACTTCGCTATTTATGCTGATCAATTATTATTTATTACTATTATAATTATTACGGGAGTTTGGAGTAAAATGTCAACAGACCACAAGCATCTTAAGGGAATGTCTCTTAAATTTTTTTTTTTTTTTTTTTTTTTTATTTATTTTTATTTATTTATCTGTATTTCCATACAACAAGACATACATCTTTTAATTATAGTATGGAACTAGAAGAAGTTATAGTAATACAATTTAATACAATTAAATACAATTAAAAAAAAAAAAAATTAAAAAAAGGATGACAAATTTTAAAAATCAAAAATTAAAAAACAATTTAAAAACTTCAAAAAAAAAATTACAAAGTTTAACAATAGTGCAAATTAATTATTAATGTTAGTTTAAAGTGTGTAGTTACGTTGTATTATTGTTCAAATGTTTTGTTATTTCGGTTTTAAAAGTGTTTACGTTGCTGCTTGTTTGTGCCCTATTCGAAAGTCTGTTCCATAGATAGATCGCGTTATAGTAAAATTGCCATTCCGTTATCTTACTTCTGTGTGCAATAGGTATAACCTTATTCCCCCTGTCGGACCTTGCAAAAGTTATCCGATTATATAAATATGACGTTACTTTTGTATACACGATTTTGTGCAGAAGCGTAAGAGTCCTGATGTTGACCAGATTATTAAAAGTCAAGTTGTAAAGTTTTTTACTTTAGGTTGCAATTCTATCAATAGTGTGAAGACCAAATACATATCTAGCAATGTTATTGAAAAGAGTATTCAACTTTTGCTTACTAGTGGAATCACAATTAGCATAAACTTCGCATCCATAAAGAAGTACTGGCATTAAATAAGTTTTAGCAATTTGCATTCTAATATTAACTGGAGTGCAAAAGTGCGTTGCCCACAGAGTACGAAGCATTGAGTACGTTTTACCTACTACAATATTAACGTGATTATCCCAACTGAGAGTATTATTAAATGTAATGCCCAAATTCTTTGCTGAAGTTACGATTTCAATTATTTCATTGTTAATACGAATGTCAACGTTAATATTTTGTTTTAAAGATTTTTTACGGATTATTAAACATTTAGATTTTTGTGGGTTCAGGCATAGACCATTTCGTGATGCCCAGCAATAAATACTGTCAAGATCAGAATTAAGCTTGCATACATTTTCATTTATAGTTTTAAGCGATGTGTTGATGTATAGCTGCACGTCATCGGCATATAAATGAATTTTACTATGGGATACATTATCAGGTAAGTCATTAACGTACAAAGAAAATAAAAGTGGGCCCAGAATTGAACCTTGTGGTACTCCCCGGGTAACAGATAAAGCTCCAGAATAAGAATCAATTAAGAACACAGATTGAGAACGATTATCAAGGTACGATTTAATTAATGATACTGATGTGTCACAGAATGAGAATTGATAATAGAGCTTTGAACAAAGTAATGAATGGTCAACAGAATCAAAAGCTTTTGAGTGATCTAAAAGAACCAAAAGTGTCAAATTCCCACCATCAATAGAACAACGTATATCTTCAGTAAAGTCAATTAAAGCTGTGATGCAACTGTGTTTCTGTCGAAATCCGGATTGCTTGCTGGTGAGCAGATTATATTGTGCTATGTGGTCACTTATCTGTTTATGTATTATTTTCTCAAAGACTTTGGATAGAAATGGTAAAATTGCTATCGGCCTGAACTCAGAATTGGACTTTGAAACTGGTATTATTTTTGCATGTTTCCAGTTAGTTGGAAAGACACTAGTCATGAGGATGGTGTTAAATAAATGAGTGATGAATGGTAACAGCTGAGGAAGTAGTATTTTAAGAAATTTTGGGTTGATGTTATCATAGCCAATAGCATTAGACTTAATCGAAATAATATTTTGTAAAACCTCAGATTCATTTACACAGCAAAATTCAAAAATGTCACTGCTGATTATTATCAAAATTATAGTTGTGCTGTCCAAGAGCAGGAATAGGTATTCTTGTAAAAACATCATTGAGTTCATCTGCACTATATTTGCAGATAATGTTATTATTTTTGATCTTCCCAATACCAATTTCACGTATGGTTTTCCATTTACTTTTTCCATCAATTGCGTTACTAAAACGTTTAGCATAATATTCCGATTTAGCCTTTCTAATTTGACGATTTACTTCAATTCTACCTTTACAAAATTCTTCTTTGAGCTCAGGTGTCTTAAATCGTTTCCAACGCGAGTAAGCTCTATCTCTTTTTTCAATTAAAAGTTTAATAGACACTGTAAACCAAGGTCTAGTAGTATTCTTTGTTTTTCTTGTTTTTATGGGGACAACAAGGTCATATATATGTAGAAGATTAGTTTCCAAAAAGCACAGCTGGTCATTAACAGACGGCATGGCATGTAAAAAATAGAATCCCAGTCAATATTATAAAAAATTTCAGCCAGAAATTGATAATTGATATTTTTAAAATCACGATACGAAAAAGTTTCGACTTTATGTTTCAAATGAAAATCATAAGTTATAAAAATTAAATCATGTCTAGAAAAGCATGATGCCGCCAGTTGATCATATAGCAGCACTTTGGACCCATCATTAACAAAGAAGAGATCAATTAGAGTACTCGCAGTGTTGGTGAAATGAGTAGGTAAGTTACAATTAACAGATGAAAGACCAATTTGTAACATTGAATCAGACAGATCAGTAGTTTCTAATAAATCTGAGTTGAAATCACCAGCAATTATTAAATCAGTACAAGAAGTTGTTAATTGCTCAAGCATTTCCAAGAAAGTGGAGTAATCTACACGTTTGTTATAACGGTATACACAACCAATCATTAACTTCTTCCCTTCGGTTAATATATTTACAAATAATTACTCAATTTCCTCACCATCACCAAATTGACGTACAAAGTTTGATTTAATTGTGTCCTTAATATATATTGCCACACCGCCAGCACGAGTTTTCTTAGTATTATGCTTACGATCCGCTCTATAAAGTCTGTAGCCATTAAGGTTTACTATGCTATCAGGAGTTTCTCTTTTAAGCCAGGTCTCAGAAACACAAATAACATCCATTGATGAGTTTTCAAAGACTATTCTAAATTCATCAATTTTATTGTTTAGACTTTGTGCGTTAATATGACACATCTTGACACCTTCAATTTGGTTGGCTAAGATACGAACCATGTTAATAATACCATCATTGGAACTGACAGTTAAACTATCCAAATTTGGAGACATCATAAACGAATAGATAAAAAAATTTGGAGACATCATAAACGAATAGACATCATAAACGAATAGATAAATTACAATAAAAAAAATCACATTTACAAAATACTTGACTAGCACAATACAGAAACTCTCTAATATTGCTCAAATTCCTATTAATACGTTCCCATTAATACTTCCTTCCAATATTACTAAGACTTCACCCCAAATTGAAAATGTTCACAGAAATTCATATAAATAAAATAATCTGATAAATTTTAGTTCGTCCTTCGAAGGTGTGTAAATAAAATGTATTTTTGTATATATACTAAATTAAAAATACAAAACTTAGACACAAAGAAATTGAAAAACTGGAAAAGCGAAATGTGGAAATATTTAAAAAACGTTTAAGCGGAATAAGTAAAATTGAAAATAGCACTC
This sequence comes from Delia radicum, assembly GCA_021234595.1. Lineage (NCBI taxonomy): Eukaryota > Metazoa > Arthropoda > Insecta > Diptera > Anthomyiidae > Delia > Delia radicum. The sequence continues at coordinate 220,457,908 of CM037854.1, forward strand.
AAACAATATATTTACTTTTTAAAAAACTAGACAAATTATACACTTAACAAAATATTAAAATTAAAAGAAAAAAGCACTTAAGTTGGCTGTGCCGAATCTCGTATAAATGTCTACCATTACGATTAAAAAAATTAACACAAAATAAAGTAAAACATATTTTGCAATAAAAAATTCAGGTAAACATTTTGAGAACAAAAATTTATTAAAAAAAACAATTTGGAGAGAAAAAAATTACAAAACAAAATTAAGAAAAAATACGCGGAAAAAATTTTTAAAGAAAAAAAGTTGGAGGAAAACAACTATAATTTATATTGTCCTAGGATTTTTTCGATACTTAACATACAAACTGATATTTTCCCTCCTGCCCACTGGTATGAAGGGTATAAAAGAAGAGTCAAATTAAACAAATCCCAGTCACGGGGCCAGTTCTTTTAATATAATTAACACTGCTTAACCCAGAGAAATGTCAAATTGTATTAGATCCGAGATAAGTTATGTCTTAACCAGTCACAAGATAGGTAGGTACCTTTTGGGCCAATTAACTGCTACTGGAATATTATGAATTTTATGGTCTACAAGTTTTGTCTAAAATTATCAGCGAGATTTTTAAATCACCATTAACGATTCTAAACCCTTAGTGACATTAATAAAGATTTTCCTTTTTAAACTGTACTTACATTTTCCTACAAAATTTCCAATTTCAATAGTAACAATAACAATTTCCATTTCTAAAAAAATCTCTAAAATAATTGAAGCGTATAAAGTCCGTTTTATTATATTTTTTTTTTTTTTTGTGTTAAAACAAAAGAAAAACGTCAAAAACCCCTACATAAAAATATAATTCTAAAAAATACAAAAAAGAAAACTGCACAAAAGACTTGATTACAATTTCATTATAAAAAGCCAAATAAAGTTCTAGTCCAAAAAAAAACGTACTTTTGTTCAAGAAATAAATATAGAATGAATATTCCAAAGTATTGAAACGACATACAAAACCAGGGAAATAACCAAAAAGAATTGGTAACTTTGGTTTTAATATTTTTTTTTATTTTTACTTTGCTCATTCATGTACCAAAAATAAAAGCGAGTGGTTAGCGTAGGGTCTCTGTGGTAGCTTTTCATAACATTGTGTGTGTGATGTAGTCATAGTGTAACCAAAAACCTTCCAGCCGGATATCATGAAGTAACCCAATAAGCATTTGCGAGGTATATCACATAGAACATATTATCAATATCTTTTCTTTTTGACGATAATCAAAGTGGTATTTTGAAGATATTTTATTTCTATCAGCTGGAAGACACATCGGTGACATTGAAAAATAATTGTCAAATTTTATAGAATTTCGAAATAAAATCAAATAAACAACTGTATTAAGGATAATTATGGAAATAAAATTGCAAATAGTGAATTTTTATTGTTGATCTATAAATTATGTGTGAGATGTTGGTTAGTTCGGGTAAAGATCATCATATTAACAGAAAAATCATAATTTTATTTGTGATAATTTACTTTAGTTAACAGAAAAAACACTTAGAAAAAAAGTTATTTGACACCTGCATGAATGTTGATGAAGGCCCGCAACGGCCTTCATCAACATTCTTCGTGCCTTAAAGTGTTAAATTGTAAACATCATCTATTTAACTCAACTAGTTAAGTTAAAAACGTAACGTGACTTAGTTTGTTGGGTATGACGAAATTTACTGCGAACATATTTTCTATAAAGCAAATATTTCGGTAATATTAAATTGTATTATGTTATTTAATTGCATATTTAAAAAAAAAAATTAATTTATGTGTCTTCCTTTTCAAAGAAAATATCGTTATGAAAGAGTAGAAAAATAAATCCGAATACTCGGACGATTGATAAATGGGGTAACAGTTATACTTTAAATCATTCTAATACAACAAATTGTATGAATAATAATTGTAACTTTAACGTGCGTTGATTTTTATTGAAAAGTCAGCAAATGTATAATAAAACTAATTTTTATCTTGTGGAAGGTCATCAGGCGATATCTTCTTCTTTTAAACTTCTAGATGATATATACGTGACATATCTAATACTTTTTTTATCTTCCACACGATTATATAGCGATATCGTATATTTACCTTCTAGAAGAATTGCTTTCGTATTCCTGGAAAGTATGGCATTCGGGACACTTTTTCTACCAAATGCGATATCTTCCGCAATACGAAAATGATTGTTGCCGCAATAAAACTTTTCTTCCACGCAATACGATCGATTAGGGTGTCGTATTTGTATTACCATGTTTGCTGGGAGTAAACTAAGGCAAAACCTATTGAATGTAAGAGTGTGTGTGTAAGAGTTTTTATTAGTGTGTCCCTTAAAATTAGATGTATCATTATATACCCCAGTTTTATTGCAAATGGTTTTCCAAAAACAATTAATTTTTTTTGGAAAAAATTAACCGGTGACGAATTTTGACCGAAATTTACCCATTTTTAACAAAATGTGTATTTTTTATTAAAAATTATCAAACTTCTCAAACTTTTATTTATTCCTTTGGTATCCTCAAAATTATTCAGCCATGGAATTCTGACTTCATCAGATATCTTTAAACCACTTTTGCATCAAAAATGATGGAAAAAATGCAAAAACGGAATTTTTTTAAATTAATTTCAAAGATGTTTTAAAATGTCTAATTTGGAGATTTCGACTGTTATTTTCAAAATATAAATAATTACAATTAAAGAAAAAAATATTATAAAAATTATATTTCGTGTTTGTGTATGGAGCGGTTCCTTTTAAGGACATTTTATAAAAATTTATTATTTTGTTAAAAATTTAACAAAATTTTAATGTTTTCATACTTTTCGGAAAATTGTCACCTTAATTTACTTTTATTTAAAAATTTAGTGTTAAACAAATTAGCCTGGAGACAAAATTAGCCTGGGTACAAAAAAGACCCATGGAACGTAATTATAGTTACGACTACACGAGTGTAAAGCTTTTAAATTGCAAAAAAATAAATTCAACTTGATACAAATAATTATTTTATGCAATTTAATTCACATTTACTTTTGACCAAAAAATACAGAAAACCTTCTTTTAAAATCTGAATATGTAATAAAGTGTATTAAACTAACGAGCAAGCGCAGTTCTTTATCGTACCAATCTCACTGTTAATGGTTAAAATGGTGGGGTCATAAATGACCACGGTTTAACTTTTTTCGATTTTTTCACACCTGAAAATGTGTATCAAATTGAAGGTATTTTAAAGATTTATCTAACGAATTTTTGAAAAAAGTACGTTTTTTACATTTGGATCAAATTGTAAAAATAAAATTGTAAAAGTAAAGTACAATAATGATATCCGGTGAAGTCAAAAATCCATATCTGAATTATTTTAAGTATATTGAAGGAAAGAAAGAAATAACAAATTAAAATTTAAAATTTTTAAAATTTCAAATTTGGAAATTTTTTAATAAAAATAAACTTTTTTCAAAAATTTAGCATTTTTCCAATAATAAAACTCGATATATTTCATATGGAACCATTTGCAATAAAACTGGGAGTGTACTAAACGAAAATCGACAATTCATTATTTTAAGGGACATCCTAGTAGCCTAGTATAAAAGACTGCTATACTCATACAGACATTAAACACGCTTTAGAATTGTTTGAATTCAACAACCAACACGTTTTTTAGATAAAGTTATCCTGTCAGTTTGAGTGGAATAAGCCTTTATTGGATTCTCTATCGTTTTTTTTTCTGTAATTCTTCTTGTTTTTTATGTGTAGTTTTTTTTTTATTCTTTGTTTCAAAACGATTAATTTCATTGAAAACTTAAAACGCACCATTGCTTTAAGCAACAATATCACTCCCTTTGGATTACCAACAACTACTAACTACAAGCCAATGTTAACTAAACTACACAAGACTCCTTTGGGACTTTAAACAGAATATAAAATAGGAAAACATTTTTTTTTAAATGTTTTAAAAAAAAAGCAATTCCTTTCAAATGTTAATGGAATAGAGGTCTATTTGCTAACGTTATAAGCAGGGGTTTTTTGTTTGATACTGCAAAGGATAATATTTTTCGCCCATTTTACTTTTGAAATCATTTTCCATTTCTCTTCCTTTTGATATTTATTACAAAATATTAATTTTGTGTCATGTTTTAACCCGTTTATTATGATCTTTCCGTTGTTTTTTTTTTTCTATCCTATTGATTGTTTACTTACATTAACATTACATTAAACAAGTATTTTAGTTTTCGTCCATTTATCCTTTGTTAAATTAATGTTATTTAATTAATTGTTGCCTGTGTTAAGGACCTAACAAACACTTAACGAGTTAAATTTTGTTTGTTATTGGTATTTGTTGTCTTTTAAATTGCTGTTCCCAAGATTAATTGTTTAACAATAAATTTTATTGTTTTATAAATTATTATTTATTTTGAACATTGTTTTTACATTTTAATTTCAAATCCAATTTAATATTTAACGATTGTCTTAATTAATCAATTTATTTTGTGATGAAGAAGGAAATTAAATTTTGGAAAATAAATTGATAGAAATTTATTATGGAATTGAATTGAAATTGAAGTAAAAAGTTTTGTGAACACAAAGCGTATGAGTAATGGGAATTATGTGATGTAGTTAAATATTAGGTATACGGTGAAGCGTTTAGAGATTGTGGAAATAAATATAATATCGTTAGATATTTAGTAATAAATTTATTTAGATTAGAACAGATGGCACAAAGCACTGCTACGCAATGAAGATGAAGATGGACATCATAATGAAACTTTCTGCGTCTCCATGGGCTTTGGTTATGACATCATTATTGGCACATCCCTATTAACCTAACCTAGCCCATATGCAGAAGACGCTAGAAACTGGGTCAAAAGACACCCGCCTCCAGTCTATATTCGCCTACTTAGAGCCACCGGTGAACCACACCTCGCCCCGGTTCATAAGATTCATCCCGGTGACATTATATCCGCATTTCTTGGAATAGGTTCATACATTAAGAGTCTTGAGATCCTCATGTGACCCCTTAGATAGCCCTTCATGTCATCGAATACCCTAAGTCTAAAGCAACCTATACTGGCAGCCCCTATTTCAGAAATATGCAATGGCGGGATGCCCAGTGTAGCCCCTAAGACATCCGTCGGGCACATTTATAACAATTCACGCTAAATGGTAGATTCTCTTGAGAACATCCCTTGACTTAATTTGCTCACAACATAGGTGATCATAGGTTTACTAATACACACAGAGAAAAAATTGAGCTCTTCGCCAACATAAGGTTGGTTACTTCGACTCAAAATCGGTTATTACGTATTTCAGTCGGTTGGTACAACTGAACATTAGTTTTCACAACTAAGATCGGTTAATTCAACTGAATTTTAGTTGCAGCACCCAAACTATTCAGAAATCGAATGGAAATATTGTTATACTAATTGAATTTATAAGTTGTTACCATTAAGATACACTTTTCAATTTGGTTGGCACTTTATTTCTCTGTGTGTAGTATTGAATGACCCAGTAAAATCCAAATAACTGGTTGCAGCTTATATTGTACTTATACAGCTTATACTGTACTTATACTGTTAGTCCTGGGGCATGCCACTATGTGGTTTAAAGCAGGACAAATGACCCCCTCCTATGACAAGCCCATGTTAAAGTTGCCAGTTGTTTACATAGGGTAGGGTTTAGCAGAGGACCGGTCTCTGACACGAAGGGACCGATCCTGTGACACACGCAGAACCGGTACCATTCCCCATATGGGTATTATAACAGGTTCTAATTTCTGTTCTGCAAACTGGTTCTTTTTATATGGAGTTTGTCCTATTTGCAATAGGTTTAATTACCTCCACACTAGAACAGGTTGCTTTAGAACCGGTTCTAGAACCAGTTATAGAACTGATTCTGTGACAGTGACACCTTACATTTCGACTCCCAGGAACTTGTTCTAGAACCGGTTCCATGTAGCCGGTGATAAAATAAGTTGTTCTAGAACAGGTTCAAAGGTAATCTGTTCTAAAAAATTTTGCTGGAGACCATATGTGACCATAGGCTTCTAAAAAGCATCGTTTTAGTGTCGCCAGGTAAATACGCTGAGGCAGGTATGAATAATAAGGAGACAATTGAACTCCTTCTATGCCTCTGGCAAGGTCCTGGCAGGAACCCAATTATCAATTTTGTTCAAGGCTGAATTCGATAACTTGAAAGAATTCGCTAGACTTGAATTGAGGCTGATAATAAAATTCGACTTGAGGACTGGCGGGTTTTATTTTTAGTAGCATCTACTGAGGATAAAGATATGTGGTATCTCTATGTAGCAGCCGGTCTATAGACTACGCCACCCCTAATATACACCATTACATTTTGCTCAAGTATTAGAAAAAAAAATTTGCCATTTTATTATTACGTTGCTTCGACTTTAAATGTTATTCAATACTTAATCCTTAATTTTTCTAGTATCCTTTAACATTTCAGCTAAAGTTCATCATGTGTAAATTTAGCAAACTTTATGCATTTATAATACTTGAAATTTTATAAAAACCCATGATTTGTAACTAAAATATCAATCTTTAAAAATAGAACTATACATTTCATAGCATCTAATCGCCTGTTGCAAAATAAATGTTAAAAGGGAGGAAATTATATCAACAACCTCAACATCATCATCAATACTTCACACCAAAAACAATACATTGATCAATTCCAACAAAAAAACAAAAAACCCACTGTTATAGCAGTGGATAATGATGTTTATATGCAAAGTGGTTGATGGTTGAACGAATGTCCGTCTGTGTGATATAATTTTATTTTTGGTCTGTGTGTGTGTGGGAGATGGCAAAAAATAACGCAAACCACTTTGGCATACAACAGAAATTTTGTGGTATACCTTATGCAAACGGGCCAATATATGCATGGAGTTGGTGTTACTGTCCACATCGTCGTCGTCATCATGTTGTTACAAATACACTCCAGTGCACTAAACTGCATGCTGGCTGGCTGGCTAACTGGTCAACGGTGCACAGTGGGGTTATTAAAAAAAAAAGAAAATATTGATTTTCTAAACTAATCATGAAATATGAATCGAATTAGTAGTTGTTAAAGAGTTGCTAATCTTTTTGAAATTTTGTACTTGGGTCACCCTGTTTTAATACAGGGCGTATTTACAGATTCTTAAAATTTGACTATCTTGTCTATGAAAAATCTTTTCGTTTATGTAACTTTTGTAAATGTGGACCGATTTCCAAAATTGTTTAGCCTGGAGTTATGTAACTACGTTGTAAGACAAAGAAACATGCTTATCGTGACTGATTGTATCCTCTACTTTAAAAGTTAAGAAAATTAAAATTATGTTTTTTTACAGTATTTTTTTGGTGTATCTAACAAAAAAAAAAAACTTTATTATGTAATGAATACTCAAAAAAAAAGTCTGCAATTTTGCTGAATCTAGAAGTTTTTTTTGCTAATATTAGTAATTTTTCTGCAAGGATTCTCCCAGTAAAAATGTTACTGACTTTACAGACTTTTTTTGCGTGAATTAAACACAAAACATTCTTCATATTCATAATGCTTGACGAAATAAAGAACTTTTTTAAAAGTTAAAAAGTTTGATATAATTTTTATTAAAAATAAAAATTATGTTTTTTTCGACCTTTAATTATGCAATAAAAATGAAAATTATTCAAGATCGAGGCCATACTCTTCCTCATACTTATACTCTTTCTTTATTAGGATATTGTACTAACAAATAATCTATAGAGTTTTTGTTTTCAAATTTATTAATTGATGTGTTGATAGATCTATTTCGGAAATTTTCTAGGTTCCCATCATCAGAACACGTTTTTAAAGAGGTAACAATCCCATGCAAAACATCAAGTATTCATATAAACTAGTTTCCTCACTAAATGAGAACTAATATATATATGAGCTCGAAGTTAAAGATTATCACCATTGATCAAAAAATAAATTAAAAACTTGTTTTTGTGTGTATGTCTACCTTTGGTAAATATTCAATACACGTTTTTTGTTTTTTTTTTTTTGCCTTTTTATTTGTACATTTGTTTTTAAATGTCACTTCAGGCATTGGTCGCAAATGGCAAACATTCGACAAAAAAAATGACTTTGAGAGTACGTTAAAAAAAATTCCTCGCTGATTTCAGAACCTTTATTGATTTCGTATTATGAAACAAGGTGTTATTAATATCTGGTATAAATATCTTGTCAAACAGCAAAGAAGATTTTTTTAATAATTACAAATTTCAAATTGTTAAAAGAAAAAATTTATCCTAAAATCCATATTCCAATTACATTTTTTAAATGATTTTAAATTTTTAAAATTATGTATATTTTTAACTTTAATATTTGAAAAAATCGTTGAAATATTTCTTACATGGAGGCATTAAGATATTAAAAGCTGCACTCAAAAGAAAAGCAATTTGTGTTTTTTGGTTTTATTTTAAAAACAATGTTCAAAGATTATTTAAATTTAAAATTTTTATGTTTAAAAAAAAAACTAACCCAAAATAAATTAACTCAAAAATAAATACCTCGGACTAAAATGTTAGTACTTTACTACTTTGTATTTCATAAACCTTTTCACTTCCGACTTTATATTAAAAATGTGTATACTGTAGTGTACAAGGGTAGTGAAAGCGCTAAATATTGTACGAATTATTGTCGCAGTAGGTCTAAAAGTTATGTGGTACGAATTGGATAAAAATCAGAAAGTTTAACCCAAATTCTCCGATTTTTTTTGTAATTCTCATATTAAAAATATGTTGTGAAATACATAATTCATAATTAATTTTTGCACTCTGAACACGATTTTTTCTAAAATTGTTAAATCGCACTAACAGTTTTTTTAGATATTGCGACTTGGCTTTTGCTAAAAGTGCCATTTTTTCTAAAAAAAAAAATTAAAAACTACACCGACTTACAATAGCTCCAAAGATTTTATGTTAGAAATTTAAGCCAAATCGTATAATGCTAACACGTTGCTACCTGCGATCATCACTCTTATTTCCGAAATTAAATTTTGAAGGACTTAAAAATCATTTCACATTTACAAAAGTTAGACGCCCAAAAATATTTTTTATACACAACCCATTCCCTGACCTATTCCTAATATTTTAAAAGATTAACACCTCTTTTACAATTATCAATTTGATTCGTACCGCTGCGATTAGTACCCAGTCAGAAAAAGACATATGGTACACCGCTGGCAAGGCACTGTAGCAGTTACGACAAGTGCTGGCAACAAGTGCTTTCACAATCTCAAATTGCTAACATCATTAGACAAAAGGTACATCTGTTCAAAAAGTGTTGGATAAGCACTGTGAAAAAAAATGTTCCATCATTCGAAAGATGTTGATAAGATAGATTTTCCAAAATACAATTAAAAAAATTTCGTTGTTGATTTTTTTGGTCTCGCCGGGATTAAAACTCTTGCCGCCATATTGGCAGCCTACAGCTCTAACAACTGAGCTAATGAGTGAATACTAACTGCTGGGTAACAGTTGTCTGCTCAAATATGTCAGCATTGACATAAGATTTGCTGAAAACAACTTGGCAACTTTCTGAAAACAAAAAGTTGCCAGGGGTTGAAAAAATCAAGCACTGGTATATCACTAGCTAACCGAGGAATTGAAAATAAAAAACTGGCAGAACACTTGTCTTAGACGCTTTATCAGAGTTGTCAAAAAGCGTTCTGCCTGTATTTTTTACAATAATTTTAGTGTTATATAAAAAAAGCATTGGTTAAGAATCGGCTGAGACCACTATGCCGACGATTTCAAAATATGTTTTCCAAGTGGTATCCATCTCAAAAGGCAAACCATTATGTTATAGAAATGATGATGCTTTATTTAAAATAGTTTGTAAGCAGAAGGTTCCGAGTTCGAACCCGGTTTCAGGCAGAAATTTTTTTTTTGTGATTTTTTTATACTTTTTTATATTTTTATATAAAATTTTTTTTTAACATTGGCAGTTTCTGACGGATAGTTTAGAAAATCTTTATTTATTACCATTATCTTTTTTTTTCAAATACCCCACTGTTTTGTTTAAAGGAAAGCTTTAAGCTGTACGTGTTTTAATGTTTGTATTCAAGCGTTGATAATCAATGTTGTTTACGTAGCCAAAATGCACTATGGGACGAAATCTTACTAAAATGTTTTGAAATATAAAAATAAATTGGGCAAATCATGTTAAGGTCAATGACAATACATACAAAAACTCATTTATTTTAAAGTAGCTTAAGCTTAGTTGATTTTCATATAAAGGATATAAATTCCTCTCCCATAGCGCTTTCCTTGTTTGAGTAACAGTGTGTAAATGAGGTTGCATGAGTTTGTTGCATCATGTTACTAATAATGTTGCTTCATAAATTTCCGTTTTTTTTTTTTTTGTGTAAAACGAAATCCTTGTTAAAGCATATAAACTGTAAAACAGTTCAATATGTCTGTATGTCCGTCCTTTCGTCCGTCCTTTAACCAGTTTATCCATTTCCACACATGAAATGTAAAAATGAGATTTCATCTCTTTAGTTTCCTGTATTTTATTTTCATTTTACTCATTTTTTTATATTTTTGGTAGAGGGATTTGACAATGCAGTGGATTAAATTTTAAGATTTTATACACATAAATGAAGTGCACAATATCCTCTTACATACAACAAACGAGTTGCACGATAAATGGAGTAACAAAGTTTATTTAATCTGTATTGGGTGCTATTGTTTTGTCAATATTGTTGGTCAATCTGTTTATGGTATAAAATCGTGTTTAAACTATAAGCAACAGCCTGTGTTATACAATAACTGATTCCAACACTGTGAATGCAAGCACTTATGCACCCACTTGTTTCATATGTAACGTTCAAGTGAGTGATTTCGATTGGATATGTGATTGCGTGCATGTGTCACTTGTTTTTAAGGTAGCAAACATATTTAAATTTTCTTAATGCCACATACACGTGGCTGGTTATATGACTAGTAGGTTTAAAGATTTAATTATAGGGATTTTGGTAACAAAACCAATAAAGTCTTAATTAGACAGATTAAAATAAAGAACAAAATCCATTTACTGGAAGTTAAACAAGTGTTCTACCAGCAGTCCATTTACAATTCCTCAGTTTGGAAGTGGTATACCAGTGCTTGATTTTTCGTACCACTGGGAGTTTCTGACTGGGTATAGTTATATGCACCGCAATAGAGCGAATTGCTACACTAAGGATAATATGCAGGTAAAGACGACAGCAATTGTAGGCAAAAACAAATGAAATTTCACTTGAAAAAAGGACAACTAACACTTCATTAAATGCAATAAGCAATTGTCATTTGTTTTTACTGTTGAAAAAATTGCTAACAATTGTAGTAAAAATTAACCATATACGTTAGTTAAAAATAAACAAACATTTATTTTTTTGTTTATTTTTTTTTTAAAACAAAAAACGACTGTAAAAATTAATTTAAAATCAAAAAACAGTCATTTGATGTGGTTTGTTTTTTCAAATGAACTACAAGGTTAATAAACAAATACAATTTTTTGAAGCAGAAGTTCGCTGAGTGTAATATTGAGCTTTTAGTTAATTTCAAAAAGTTAGCTTTTAAGCTTTTTGGCTACATTTTACAATTAAAAAATATATACAATACAATTTTTTATTCAACAGTTTGAGCTTTGTCTTAGATTAATCACAATCAAATATTTTATAAATATCCAGAAAGCTTTTTTGCATTTTTTTAACTTAATTAAAAAGATTTAGTTCTACATGCTCTAGAAAATTCAGTCTAGTTAAGGATATAACAACCGATTGGTGTTGGGACAACTTAAAATAAAAATCATCGGTAATGGAATAGATATTAGGCCAAAATTGTGGGGTAAAAACAGTTGTACTACCAGTTTAACAAATCCATGATTAAGCTTTAATTGACAATTTATAAAAAAAAAACATACATTATGTCTACATGAAGACATTTTAAGTAAACTCTAGTTAATTCAGACTTCCCACTTCAAAATTCTACAAACGATTACATCAAACATTCTTCAGAACTTTATCAGCCTTCACTATTGACTTGCTATTTGAGCTTTAATTTGCTAAATAAAATAATCTACTCTCCGGTCTGATTATTTGTCTATTTAAAATACCGTTTAATTGAGCTTTAATTTGTGCAAATTAAAAATTAGTTTTAAATTAAAAAATACAAAATCTACGATCTGCCTCCTGTGATTTGTATCCTCTTTTTTTTTTGTTGTTGTTTTTAAATGATTAAAAAGAATTTCAATTTAAGTGCCTTCCCTTTCATCATGTCATGCCACTTAACTCAACCACTAGTAAGGAATTGGATACTACATACAATCGTATGTGCAACATCTGTTTGATTTAAATTTCTGTTGAAAATGTTCAAAAGTGTACTTTTGCATGTATACAGACAACATTCTTGATTAATGTTGATGTTGTCATTATTATTCTTGTTGGAATTGGTTGATGATGATGATGGTCATGGTAACATTGTCATCATCACTAGCATTTATAGAAGGCGTCATATTGCAAATGTATGAGTGTGATAGTATACAATTTCATATATAGTATTTGTATGTATAGTATTATATGATCAATGACTGTAAAATATGAGTGTATTCCCCATTAATATATATTTATGCACATTTTAGGAGGATATTTATATGTTTCGTAGTGATTTTTAGTTTGCGAACTATGGGTTCAAAATTTGATTTCAATGATAGATTTATAATATGAATATTTATATTGGTAATGTGTATTTTTGCATATTTCTGCTTTGTTGTTTTTTTATAGTTTTGTAACTTTTTCAAATTTTTAAATTACTTATATTTTTCATGTTCAATTACTGCCCATGCCCAAAGTATCATACTACAAGCGTTTGATCAACTACAAATTTGATCAATAATAGTTGGTTTTTTTTTTTAAATAAAATTGTGATAAACTAAAAACAGTTAATATAAAAATGTTGAGGTTAAGAAGAAGAATAAACGTTTTTCTCTAAAAATTATAAACACTATAAATTTTTATATCAGACTAGACTAGTTTCTGACACTTTTTATGAACAGGCGTCATCAGAGATTTTGCATTTTAAATTGTATTATTATTTGTGTACTTATAATTGACAGTGTTCAGGCCCCGGTCGAAGATGAGGATTTCGATGAGGACCTTATCGATATGGACCCATAATCCCAACGATTGCGACCCACTGGCTGTTGTAACTTTGATCGGTTGCTTATTGTGAATGGTCGCCTGGATGGTTGACATGGAGTTTTTGTACCTCCAGTTGTCCTTCCAGGTAGCCGACACAGTTCGCTAACAACCGCCATCAGATTTACATCAGTCGTCGTATTACCGAAACCGTAAGCGTGAAAAAAAACTAAATTTAATTTTATAAAAATTGCCACATTTAATTAACCGAATTTAATAAACAATTATTATAACGTTTAACAAAAAAAACCCTACTGTTTTCCTTTGTCGGCAATTTTGTGTGAATAAACGCCCGTCTGTTTACATAGTGAACAACAGGCTATACATATAAGCAAGTGTTCGTAAAATATTTATTTCTCTTAGAAATAAATATTCTAAGCCAACGAATTCCTCAAATCCGACCTGGAACTTGTTTAGACAGATTGTCTCTATATGATACATTTTTCAACAACCTGCGGCTCTAAGAATCAAACCTGTGCTCTTCTTACATTGCAAACGTAACAATCCGTTAAGCGATCACACCTAAGTATGGCCTCGAATGTAATGAAGCTAAATTGCAGTTTTCTTTCCTATTAGCTTTTCTGTTATTGTATATTACACTTGAATTTTTAATTTAAAAATTTAATCGTAGATTTCAAAAAAATAGTGGTTAAATAAATCTTAAAAACATTTTATTGTGGACTTAAAGAAATTACTGGTAATCTCAAACTTCTACAAAAGTACTTTGAAACTGTTAATTAGTTAACTATTTTTTAAAAACATTTCACTGCGATTGCATTTTAATTTGCAGACGGTTACTTCTGAGCGTTTTTTTTTTTTTTGTTTGAAAAAATTCCTTGATATATCTACACATATTTTATTAATTAAAATAATTTTAACTGCGCTGCTAGAAAACAGACTTTATTTATGCGAACCTTTATATTTTTTTACTTCAATCAAATGTTTTATCACATTGATAAAATATTTTGTCATCTTTTACCACATTAAAATCAATATCCTCATCCTCAGTGCACCTAAATTGATAAAGCTTTTCATAAATATGTTAAAACTTATATTATAAAAAATTTAAAGATTTTATTTAGCTCACCATTTTCATAAATTTAATATTTATATACTTATATATATTTCCTACAATTTTAAATTATCCATAATTATTTAAAAAATCCTTTATTTAAATTATATTTTTTGTATTTCATTAACCTTAGCAACCAAACTCATTGAAATTTGTTTAATATTTCATAATCAAATTTGTTCTTTTCTATCAAATTTCAATGGTAATATTTGTAAAAAATTATAAAGGCCCAGTTACTGAATGTTTCGTTAGAATTTAAACAAATGTGTCAGTTAAATACAAATTAGTTGTTAGTAGGACATTGTGCAAATGCGACTTAGCGTTCTAGTTAATTTAAGCTTAAACAGCAGAGTCCAGTTTTAATTAATGATATAAAGTCGTCTTAAGAAACTATAAATTGTAATAAAAAGCTTGTGAATTATTGACCAATATACTAAAATCTTTGACTGAGGGATTTTGTAAAATAGTGGAGTTTTTCTATCCACACAATATACTCAAAACTTTGAATCTGGTATTTTGTAAAATTGTGGATTTTTTATATCCACAAAATCTCCATCAAAACTTAAAAGCCTTCGGTTAAATGCGGTGCTTAAAATGCGTTGCAAAGGTGTTCGAAACTTTTTCGATTAAAAATGTATCGTTTATACTACTTTAGTATATAGATCGTACAAATATCTTTCATTTGATACCCAATTTGTGTACATCTTTTTGGAAAAGCATTAATTAAACTCGTAAAACGAAAAATTATAGTTTTCTTCAGCACTTTAAAACCAATAAACTTTATAAAAAGAGTTCATATTCTTATCTTTTGTCCTCTCTATTGCATATTCACATCTTATCTAAATCGAAGTCAACCCCTCCGCATACCTTCCTTGTCACGCATTTAAATTGGAGATTTCTTAAAATTGTGTTCATAGTTTTATTTTTTTTTTTTGTTAATTTTAAAAAATAGTGGTTTTAAAGACTTTCTACATTCTCAAAAGTTATAAAAGTCTTTTTCTTATGGTTAGAGATTCATAAAGAATTCTGAAAGAATTTAAATTACCAAACTATTTATTACTACATTTTTGTAAATACCTGAATTCACGAAAAATTTAGTTGTGGGTTTATAATGATAGCGATTTTCTATTGGTATTTAAGTTTTCCAAAAAAAAAAAATTATGGTTTCCCAAACAAAACATTCAACCTTTTCAAAAATGTAATTGTGGTTTTAATAATATTGTGATAAACTAAAAACACTTGAATTTTTAACTTAAAAATTTAATCGTAGATTTCAAAAAAATAGTGGTTTAATAAATTTTATTGTGGATTTAAAGAAATTACTGGTAATCGCAAAAACAAAATCGTTTATAAAAATAGTGTTTTCTCAAAAATATAGTCGGCTGTTAATGAAAACAGTGGTTTTCTAAAGATACTAAAATTACCACACAAATTTCGTCGTAGATTTAAAAACATAGTGATTGTCTCAAAAATGTATTAGTTGGTTTATATAAATAGTGGTTTTATCGAAAATTTTACCATAGACTTATCAAAATAATGTTTTTTTCAATAATCTAATAGGGGGTATTTTAAAATAATGTTTTTTTTAATTTAATTGTGGTCTTATAAAAAAAAGGTGGTTTTCTTAAGAATATGGTTTATAGAAATAGTGGGCTTATAAAAATAGTGGTTTTCTCAAAATATTATCGCGGTATTATACAAATATAAATTATTTTTTTTTTTTTATATTGCTCGGGTAACTAGTTGCCAGATTGGATTATCAGTAGTTGATACATACCAGATCTTGTGGGTGGTGGATTAGAATGAGGCTGAAAATGATTTAGTCGCTTGGGAAGAAAGTGCGGTACTCCTTCTAGCGCTGATCCAAGGACGATTCATATTTCAATAAGTGTTTTCTACTTATAATAGTAACCCAGCCAACACATTTCAAAGCGCTCAGGAATTATGACTTAAAAATTACCCCAAAATATGAAAATTACCCTAAATATTGACTCTTGCTAATGAGCCTAAATAAAGTTTAGTAACGTCATAATGCTTGTAAGGAAAATACCATAGCCATGTGTTTGATTACTAAGAAGACATGAATAGAGCAAAATTGATGCTTAATAGGTTTTTTGTTAAAGCTCTGCCTATTCTGGAGGCTCTAGCTTTTCTAAAACTTTGGGTTGTGACGAGATCTTTAGCCAGATCGAAATACTAGAATCAAACTAGCTAATATGTTTGATTTGCTTTATTTTTGTAAATAAACAGACGTTGAAAGCTCGTTATAAATTAAAAATACACATAAAAATAATCTCGACGATGTATAGAAACAAAAAAACTAATAAAACTGAACTTATCAATGTTTACTGAAATTTTAGCCGGGGGTTTGGAAAAATGGTGGTTTTCTAGTGGTGTTTAAGTTCAGAAATATTTTTATCGCAGTTTTGTAGAAATATGGTATTTCTAAAGTTGCAATAATCTTTGTACTTTCAAGTAACGATTACATGCGACCTTCTAAAGGTGCCACGTGCACTAAAATATTAATCAGGGATTTCATAAAAAAGTAATTCTAAAGGCGCCAGTTGTTATTTATTTTTCATTTGGGGATTTCAGTATAAGTACAGGTTTAGCAAACAGTATTTTCCAAAAGGTAACATTTTTCTAGAAATTTTAATTGGAACTTTTCGGAAAATAGTGGGTTTCTGCAGGCACAAATATTTTCAAAAATGTTAATCGTATATTAAAATAGTGGCATTTCAGTTTTTACAATATTTGTAGAAATTTGTTTTGCTTAAAAATAATTTCGTTAAATTGTTTGCTCCTTAGATGGGACATTTATTAACCGAGTATTCGTTAAGCTGTATCTTTACTGTATAATTTCCCACTCATAAAATTGCGGGTGCACACATAGAAAATTTAGCTATTTGGTTGGTACAACTTAACATTAGTTTTCACAACAAAGTTCAGTTGATTCAACTCAATTTTAGTTCCTACACCCAAAATACTAAGAAATCTAATGTAAATAATGTTGTACTAACTTAATTTTAAGTTGTTAACATTAAAATACACTTTTCAATTCGGTTGGCACTTTATTTCTCTGTGTGTGTATGCGTGTGTGTGTAATTGTATATTTATTTGCATTTATATTGCAATATTTCCGATACATTTCAGTGGAAATTTTAATGTTGTCAGTAATATATGCCAAAATAATCATTTATCCTTTTCTAATATGTTTGCTAATTTGATATGCAATATTTTTAGACTATAATAATTAATCTTGTTTTGAAAAATTAAAACACAGGACTACATACAAACATCAATAGAATTCATACTTAGGTATAGGTAACACTCTACCTAGGCCCAAAAGCAAAGCGCTCAAATCTTTTCTAAAATATACTCATTATATTCGTCTCTTTGTAGTTTTAAGACTTTTCTTGCCTTCTTTCAAATAAATCTAACTTCTTTCAACCAAATTTCCTACTGCGTTCAATGATGTATACCTGTATGTATGAAATTCATAGAAATGGTATAATTAGAATATAAATTTAAAATCAATGAAAACTAAATATTTATTAAATATCTTAAAATACCAAACGTTTTTTTTTTTTAATTAAAATTTTATTTTAAAAAATATTTTTAATTATAAATTATGAAAAGTTTTTCGACCTTTAAAATGAATGACTTTATTAAATAATTGAGCTCTAGGTCACATTTGTATTTATAAAATATCCTTTATTATTTTATATATCTCCAATATTTCGTCATTGTTTGAATGACATCTTCAGGGAGTATGAACAACAATAAACAATATTAAAAACACTACTTTTTTGCCGCTGCCCTCCACTCTGATCAACACAGAGTTGTAAATGTTGTGTTGACCAGAGTGGAGTTCAGCGGCAAAAAAGTTTTGTTTTTAATATTGTTTGTTGTTGTTCATACTCCCTGAAGATGTCATTTAAAGAATGGCGAAATATTGGAGATATATTAAATAATAAAGGATATTTTATAAATACAAACGTGACCTAGAGCTCAATTATTTAATAAAGTCAAATATTTTTAATCTTATAACTTCCACTTAAAAATTTAATTTAAAAACTCTTATTTTAAGAAAACAAAACGTGTCAAACTATCAAATATGTTCTGTATTTAATTAGAAATTTCTTTAAAAAAAAAACACTTTAAAGTTTTGTTCTTACCCACTTTAGTTTAGTGTTTTCCCTGAAAATAGAAATATCTTAAAAACTTAAAAAGAGAAACTTAAAACCGCAACAAACAAAATAAAAGTTTTCTTATTTTTAAGTTTTCTTCTCTAAACACAAACACGTACAAAGAAAGCCACAAATTCACGGTAAATAATGTAGAAAGCTAAAATTGCCTCCTTGTTGTATGTTTAAGCAAAAACCTAAAAATAATGTCATTGAATCACATCCTTTTTGTTTTGTAAGAAAATCAAATTCTCTATAAAATCTGTTTTACGTTCAAACGAAAAAGCAAAAAAAAAAGAAAATACGTTGAAAACTTTATCTCTACTTATTCTGCTGCTGTTGCTGCGAGAGCTACTCAAAAATATCGGCTTTACTTTCACTTAAAATAAAATTTCTTGTTGCAGATTTTGCTGACTTAAGTTTCATCTCGGTTTTATGTTTTTTTTTTTTTTTTTTTTTTTTAGTTTCTAAACTTTGATATTTTGCATCTTGTGTATCATAAATAAAAGTTTTAGTTCTGTTGTCTTTAGGTTTATATATATTTTTTTTATCCTTTTTACACAATTTATGTATGTTTCAATTTATTTTCTGTCAAAAAAATACAAAACAAAAAACCACTATAATTAAGTTTTTTACGAAAAACTATCTACTAGTTTGACATAAAAAAGGAAACAGGTAACCTCAAGTAAGTGGTAACAAAAAAGGGGAAATAATTGAACAGAGAAAGTAAGTTTATATAAATCAGTTTATTAAGGGAAAAAGACAAAAGATGTATTCAAAAGTAGTTAAAATATGTTGAGAATTCATAATATTTACAAAACCAGTACATTAAGGAGTCTACGATTAAAATTTCTAAAAATCTTGTGGCTATTCGAAAGATTTTTTAGTAGGAAGCATCTTCTAAAGCTATTCAACATAATACTTTTTGAAGAAAAATATTGGCGCAGCAAAATACGTTTTTATTAAAATTATCGTACCAATAGACTGAAAGTAATAATACCTTTTGAAAACCACTATACTCACGAACATAAATTTACAATTTCTGTGGAATCTATTACACTCTAAAAAAATGCAATGAAATTTATGACGATATTGTGTGTAAGTTTTTATTTAAAACCACGCATAATCCCATCAAAAAATATCCTGGATTTGGTAAGCAGTAACTACATTTGTATGCTTCACCACCTTGCATACTATAAAGCAATTAGGGAAGGTATTCTGTCGTGCTTCCCAGAATGCCTTCTTTGAAGCAGTGAATAATGCTTACAATGAAGCACTAAAGTATACATACCATGAAGCACTAATGTTGTCAACATACAAAAAAGCCCTTCTTACTGCCTAAGAAGGCATTAATTTATTGCTTCTAAGAGCACATGAAAGAAGCGCTTTAAAAGAGACATACCAAGTGGAATATCGCGAACAAAAAACATGCCTTCTTTATTTGCTTTGCAAGCGCTTTGTTATCAAATAATGCCTTCCGGAAGCGCTTCTCGGTAAGCACTATTTTTTGCTGGGATGTTTTAATTTTTTTAAGAGAAGCAGCACTCAGGAAATTCTTCCTATTTACTTTTTATTTTTTTTTTATCAATAATCATATTATTTTTATCAAATTATATTTTTATCAATTACAAATTATATCCTATTACCCGAACCGAGCACTAGCTACTATGGCTTTCGCCCGTTGTAGCGAAAACAGAACAATGCCTCTGATGGGAATCGAACCCACGACCTACTCACTGATAAGCTATCACGCTACCAACTAGCCTACCGAAGCGCATGCTTCCTATTTATTAATGTTTTGCTTTCTTTGGAAATAGGATAAAGGAGAGTTCAAAGGTGGAAAAGGATCAAGGGCTTCAGACATGTCAAAACTGTCATTGCGAGAGATGTTAAGTCTTAGAAAAGTTGTTGTTCACCACCTGATGGAGAGTTGGCGAACTTATTGAAACTTTTTGGTTCATAGCCCTGATTCATTGTATTACTTCGGTTGGGGGTTAAGTGCTATACGAACACCGAAGGTGGGCGCTGCGGTATATATGAGGGATAGAAAACTCATACATATTATTTGTCTAAACTCATACATATTATTTGTCGAACACGGGACCACCTGTGTAACAGTCCAACCACAACGCCCAACGATATTTCACAAACACATTTTATAGTAAAATACGAATGATGTAATGCAAATTTTGTAATATATTTTATTTTACGCATTTGGGCCTAATTCTAAAATAGTTGTGTTTAACTAAAATTTGTCAGAAAATTTTGTTATTGATAAAATATATACAGACACAAATGTTAATAAAAGGGCTAACAAATATAACCCAATTTCGCTAATATCATTGAATCCAACTATATTTCCTATGTATTATTAGTGTATGGTAAGTATTTGTAATATTATTTGAAATGAATGAAATCACTTAAAAATGATTTCGTTATAAAATGAATATGGTCTTATGTGAAGCATATATAATAAAGTCTTAATTCTAAATATCTAATAATTATAAATAACTAAAGTCCTTAATTCTTTCAAATAATAAAAGTATATTTTTAAAAGGACTAAATTCTTTTAAATAATAAACGGGGATTTTCAAAAGTACTAAACATTGATAATTATTAAAGTCTTTTGAATAATAAACGTGGAATTTCATATGTACTAAATTATTTAATATAATAAGTTTGGATTTTCATATGTACTAAACATTGATATTTATTAAATTCTTTTGAATAATAAACGTGGAATTTCATATGTACTAAATTCTTTAATATAATAAGTTTGGATTTTCATA
The DNA here is from genome assembly GCA_021234595.1 of Delia radicum. Classification (NCBI taxonomy): domain Eukaryota; kingdom Metazoa; phylum Arthropoda; class Insecta; order Diptera; family Anthomyiidae; genus Delia; species Delia radicum. Next base: position 220,479,168 of record CM037854.1, read on the forward strand.
TGTACTAAACATTGATATTTATTAAATTCTTTTGAATAATATACGTGGAATTTCATATGTACACTTAGGAAATTATGTTGGTAAAGACGACTGCAATTGTAGTCAAAAACAAATGAGATTTCATTTAAAAAAAGGACGACTTACATTTCATTAAATTCAACTAACATTGTCATTTGTTTTTTAATGTTCAAAAATGACTAACAATTCTAGTAAAAATGAACCACATGGTAGTAAAAAATAATCCAAAATTTTTTTTTTTATTTTTTTAAATAACAAAAAACAACTGTAAAAAATGAATGTAAAATCATAAAACAGTCATTTGATGTGAGTTGTTTTTTTAAATGAACTACAAGGTTAGTTAAAAATTTTTTTGTTCTACAAATGACTTACATTTACATTAAAAATAATGAAACTGTATTACAACCCAAACAACTACATATTTTTAAAGCAGAAGTTCCCTGAGTGTACTAAAGTTTTTAATATAATATTTTTGGATTTTCATATGTACTAAATATTGATATTTATTAAATTCTTTTGAATAATAAACGTGGAATTTCATATGTACTAAATTATTTAATATAATAAGTTTGGATTTTCATATGTACTAAACATTGATATTTATTAAATTCTTTTGAATAATAAACGTGGAATTTCATATGTACTAAATTCTTTAATATAATAAGTTTGGATTTTCATATGTACTAAACATTGATATTTATTAAATTCTTTTGAATAATAAACGTGGAATTTCATATGTACTAAATTCTTTAATATAATAAGTTTGGATTTTCACATGTACTAAACATTGATATTTATTAAATTCTTTTGCATAATAAACGTGTAATTTCATATGTACTAAATTCTTTAATATAATAATTTTGGATTTTCATATGTACTAAACATTGAGATTTATTAAATTCTTTTGAATAATAAACATGGAATTTCATATTTACTAAATTCTTTAATATAATAAGTTTGGATTTTCATATGTACTTAATTCTTTAATATAATAAAGTAGATTTTCATATGTACTAAATTCTTGTATATAGTAAACGTGGATTTTCGGAAATATTAAATTCTTATAATATTTAAACAAAATTTGTAGTTCAGTCTTAGATTGGAAATAAATATAAAACTTGTTGTTTTCATTATTAGTATTTTTGTAGTTACTGATTAAAAAAAAACAGTTTTCGAACGATTTCACTCCATCACGACTGCCGTAATCTGGTCCGTGGATTTTTAAAATAACTAAATTCTTTAAAATGATAATCGTGAAGATCCATGTACTTAAGTTTTTAATGTACTAAGTTCCTAATTGTACTAAATTCATAAAAATCGTAAACTGTCGTAAATGTAATAAATTCTATGATATTCTAAATTCCTAAAAATAAAAACGTGGTCTTCACGTATGTAGTGAATTTTGGTTATACTAAATTCTTAAAATAAGAAACGTGGTTTCTTAGACACTAAATCTGTGAATGTACTATACTCCTAAAAATAACAAAATTGAATTCTTAAGTGCACTTTATTGTAAATCGATTAGCAAATGTACTAAAACTTTTAATGTACTAAATCCTTATATGTACTAAATTATTTAGTGTATTAATGTACTAAAGTATTTTATGCGCTAAATTCTTAAATGTACTAGATTTGACAGTACTGAGTACAGTCAATGCCCGGTATAACGATGGAGCCTGACAATATATCATTCGAAATGGAAATATTCGTTATATCGGAACAGCTTTATATACTGCACATTTAACATTTTTCAAAATGCTGAGTTTATTGAAAATTAAAAATAAAAATTAAATAGTGGGTACACTCCCAAATTAAATGGCTCTCCAACAAAAACTCTTTTCTTATTACGATTTTTCTACTTTTATTATCATTTTTATAAATTTTTTACCTAGTATTCGTTATATCGATTATAAGGTAGTCAATGCACACAATTTGCTAGTTGGTTATATCGTGATTTCGTTATAACGAGTATTCGTTATTCCGGCCATTGACTGTATGTAAAAAAAAGCATTGATTCTTAAATGTACTGATTGATAAATGTACTAAATGTTTAGCTGTACTAAAAATATTTAATTCCATTATAAATTTGGTGCAATTCCGGAAATTTAGATAAGTGAAAAATAATAAAATTAGACTTCTTAAGCATTTATGCCGTTAGTATTTTCTTTCATTAAGGTCTATAATTGGTTTTTAAATTTGACAGAACTTTGTAAAATCCCGATTTAAATTTTCCACAAATTTCTCTAAATTCTCCACTTGATAAAAAATAACTCTGGATTAAAAAAGTTAGGTTGCACTTTTTATTAAACCTGTTATATTCTTAACAACTTTCTAATTAAGTACAAGTTTTATGAATATGGTCATTTAAGTCCTTATCAGAAAAAAAACATAAATACTACACGCACACACACATTCATTCATTTAATGACTCTTACACATACACCAAACACTCACACTTAAACAGTTAAGCCGGAAAAATTATTTTGTCCAAACTACAGCAACTTTAATCCTTGAACATAAAATCAAAAAAAAAAAAAATGCCAAATGCATAATAAACACTCAAATGAAACCATGGGGGAAAATTGGAAGTAGTCAAGCGAATTAAATAAACTGGAAAAAAAACACAAGTATAATATAAGCAGACTTTTAAAAGAAACCATTATTTAAGTTGATGTCTTATTTTAGGTACAAATTCATGAAAGAGATATTAAAACTAACCTTTGTTTTAATGAATTAGTTTTGTTAATTTTGGAAATTTGATAATAATTGTTTTTCCTTACACCTATTTGCTTTTTTCTATTTTGGAGCGGATGATTAATATGAAATTAGTAAATGAAAATATTAAGTATTCGCACCTTAATAGTGTTTATTTAAATTTTGATAATAAAATTCAAAATTTCCCTCTATTTCTCTAGCAACTTTTAAATTCAACTTTTAAATTCCATCAATAAATTCCGAAAAATGTAAAACATCGATTTCATGACTTCAAACAACATTTATTTACCTACAATTAGCAGAAATTTTCAATTGTAATTGAATTTATTCCCAACAGAACTCATTCTTTGAAATTTCCATTAAACTATGCATAAAGAGTGGACAAAAAAGCAGACCATATAATGGACTCTAAATAGTGTATATGTCACACACACACTCTTATACTTACACTCACAACACTCCCTCTTGTCCTCTAGTAAAACATGTAGTACTTGTTTGTATGAATGAACATCAAAACAAAATTTCAGATGACTTTGCGAATATTCATACAAAAAAAAAATGTTTGTTTTACAATTTTTTTCATATTCACATGGAAGTTCATTTTTCTCTTATGGTTGTTGTGTGCGGAATTAGTTTTTTTTTATATATATTTTCGTTTCCATTTTTATGTTGTCCGTTATGAAATCTCGTTAAGGGTTAAGGATATTTAGTACTTTCATTTTCTGTTTATACTACAGTGGTGGATACAAAAATAGTACATGGTCTTGCAAAAATTCAAAAAACAAAAGATTATACCGGCATTAACCCAATATATGCCGGATATATTCCATTTAAAAAAATTTATTTGGGTATTAGAAAAAGGACTTAAAATACACACAAAAAACACTGAAATCGAGGTTTCATTTAAATATTTGTTAATCCAATTCAAAGTTTATTTAAATTCAGTCGTATTAAGGAAATTATAGTAATTTGTAACTATTCAATTGATCTTGTTTCAATTAAGATTTTATTCTTATAAAGGGTCCGCCAAATAACATTTTTCTTTTTTTAACTCCTGAACCAATTGGACTTTGTATGGCGTCATACCAAGGTCTTTATGCTAAATTCGTCTCAATGATGTCTCCGAAATGTTCAATTGTTGAGAACGACGGTGAATTGATGTTGATGGCGCTTCACGCACACTTTCTGCCACAGCAGCAATATTCTCGGGTGTACGCAATGTTTTTGGCTTTTCACGCTTTGGTTTATCGATGAGGATGCCAGTTTCTTTCACTTTTTTTACAAGATAACGAACATACGGACCATATTCGTTCAACGGAAGGATAAAACTAATTATCTGTCAAATCAGATATGAGCTAAGTGTTACCATTCACGAAATAAGCACTAGTTGAAAAAAAAACGTTAGACGGCGGACCCTTTATATTAAACATTTAAAACAAAATTTAACATTTTTATTTAAAATTGCAAATTAAGAAATAAAATTTCTAAAATTTAAAAAACAAATTGCCAAAATTTAAGAAATGACAAATTTAAAAAAAATCATTAGTTAAAAAAAAAATCGCCAAGTTTAAAAAAACGTCAGAATTGTAAAAATTACCAGAATTTAAAAAATTGCCAAGAATTAAAAAAAAACAAAAACCAAAATTTTAAAGAAGTTTTCAAAAACGGGAAAAAAACCTTAAAATGTGGAAAAGACGTCAATATTGACAAAAAGGAAAAAGTCAAAAATTGTGTAAAAAATCGTCAAAATCGCTAAAATCGCTAAAATTCGAAGAAAAAAATAGCCAAATTAAATTAACTAAATTGAAAAAGTCGCCAAAATTAAAACAAACACATTAAAAATAAAATTTTTAAAAATTTAAAAACAAACGACAAAATTTAAAATAAAATTGAGAGAGAAACAAAATTGACAACATTTGAAAAAAACTCGGAAAATGCAAAAAAAATTATTTTCAAAAATTGAAAAAAAACAACAAAATTAAAAAAAAAAATTATCTCAAGAATTTTTAAAATCACCTAAATATTCATTCGTTCATATCTCGAAAATATTTTAAGTTTCTATAATATTTTTATTTCAATTTCAACGAGTTTTTCAACTTAAAAAAAACTTTGCTCAAAAGGAGATAATTAGTAAAAATTTTTGCTAATTTAAGCAACTTGGGTTTAAAAAATTAGTAAAATATTTTGCTAAAGTAAGCAAAAAAATTAGTAGAAAACATTTTACTAAAAAATAGTTTTGTACTTAAAATTAGTACAAAAACTGTAAATTAGGATATACCAATATATCAAATTGCAAGAGCCATAACTTTGGAATTTATTCAAGGATTTTCATAAAATATATGGGTATTTCCATTGAAAAGTCAACCGTGACCGAAAAATTTAAATTTAACAAAAAATTCATTCTGACTTGTATTATTGAAGAAAACTACTTTTATTAAATTAAGAAGTCCAAAGCAGTTAGTTGACATGGTGATAAAACGAACTGCAAAGTTGCTTTCAAGTTTTAAATCAATTTTTTTTAATTTTCAATAACATTTTATCTTAAATATTTAACTCTTTAAGAGCGAAGATGTAAATATACTCATATCTCAAAATATTTTTTACAACAGCAATTAACTCATTTAACTACAAAAAATGCTAACGAAGTAAATAAAGATTAGTAAATGAGAAATTTTCGATTTACATTCTCATGTCACGGTCGTCACCACAAAACAACATTTATTCTCATTACTTCTGTGTTGCTGTTAGCTGGTGTTTGCAAGGTTTAAATTAAATCAAGTTTGTTGTGAATAATTTAATATAAAATAAATCTGCCACATATCAAGCAGAGTTAATTTTTTATAAAATGTTAAACTTTGACACGTCACGTCACCTGGAAATAGTTTACCTTTGAAGAGTAAAATATTGTTATTTAAAATTTTGTATGTTTTACATAAATGGCATAATTAGCTAATAACAGGAAGGAAAACGCAAGATGGTATATAGAAATTTTAGGAACAGACCCAATTAAGTCACAAATAAAATTACATATATAAACAAAAACGTCAATACCCTGTAGTATTACTACTAAAGGTTTGCTATTGTGCTGATTCCAAATCTCACCTTGGAATTTCTAAATCATATCAAACTTTCAAAATAACCTAAATTCGGTTTGTCACTATATTCGGAAGCTTATAACATTGAAAATTAAGATTTATTCACAAAACTTTGTATATCATCTGAAAGTCACATCTGTTCGGATTCAGCACATATCATCTTTTGAACAGTATACTCTAGTATCAGGGTTTGGAAACTCGTAGGCCGCCTGTAATTAAATTAATTTAATTTACATGGAGTTCATTGTAATTCTTAAAAATAAATTCACCACATAAAAATAATATTTTTTTTAATAATTGCTAACATTTACCTAATAGGACATTTATGACACATCACGTATATAACGTCACGTTTCTCACTATAGATCGTAAAAGAAATTCAGAAATTCACTATGGATAGTTAATTCAGCAAGCTATAAAACAAAGTTAAAATATTCCAAATCATATTAAAAAAAGTTTTATCAAAAAAGTCCGGCACAATTCGAAAAGTTTTGTGTTTTTCTAAAGACGAAAAAACCATCTGCTATTTTTGTCACATCACATCACCCTCTTTAATTGTTTATATTTTAGGACCATGCAGTTCGATTGTTTTCTTGGTTTTACTAAATATAAAGCTTCCTACGTTCTACACAAAATTATTAAGAAGTAAAAAAAAAAAAATATGTTTTTCCTTGTTTTACACTTCATTGAACTGAACTACTGTAATTATGGAAGTGCCCATATCTTGTTTTTTTTTGCAAAGTTTCAATTCTTTTGATACATTAAATATGACGATTTTTATTTATTTTTTTGTTAACAAATTCAGTGCTTAAGATTTGCATTGAAAATAGAATTTTCAATTCCACTATTTTAATATCCTTTCCTGTACTCTTGCCTGAACATATGATTGTGTTAGTTGTTTTTATTTCTGTGTATGTGTATTTTTGTGTTCAGTTCATTTTATTAGTTTTTATTTTTCTGATTCTGTTTATTCAATTTCCATGCAATCACTGTTTGTGGTTTTATTTTTCACAGTCATAAACATTTATGTGTGTTAGTTTATATTGAATTCTCTCTGTATATGTTAGTATATGTTTTTGAAACAGCCATTAGGATTTTAGACATGTTATCCTTATAAACTATAATAACAACAAAAATCATGTTGACCAAAATCATAACACATAAACTCAAACACAAATATGATGCCTTCAATTTGTTACTAACAAAAAAAACTAAAAATTCTCAACATTGATTGTCATCATTATTATCATCATCACCATTTTGGTGGCAGTGTGGAGCGGAGGTTTTGAAGTTTATGACAAAAACACACAAAAATTGTTTTATGGTTTTAAGACAAACATCATAATCATATAAATACACAAACACACAAATAGAGTTTGTTAAACATTTCATCTAAAAAAAAACTTTCATTTACTAAACCAATCAGTGATATAAGAATTTGAGTCACACACACTCATGCACTCGCCATATCAAATACACTCTCACACGTCCTGACACGTTGTCATATATACAAATAAAAACCAATAAAATTCTACATTTATACTTTGATATGTTTAACACTAACATACCACGCTCTCTATAGGTGGTCATCATCATCACCATGGTCATCAACCATCATGCCATCAAAATCATACAAATAACTACTCATATATTTACAAACAAACACTCATACAGAAAATACACTGACATTTACACACATAATTGCACTATGGGTTCAGAGGAAACAATGAAGTCGGAGATCTATGATTTTAAAAAAGTATACCTTGTATGTTTGAAAAAAAGAGATTAAGACACTTAAATACTCATAAAACCGTGATGCAATTAAAAATAGAGTGGTTTTAGAAACCTATGATTAAGGGGAAGAGAGAGAATTTTGTCTTTAGAAAACCACGATTGATATCGAAATAGTTACGCTTTTACGAAACAAAGATTTGATTATGGGAACAAATTTATGTCTTTAAAAATTGACAAATTTAAACCCGAATGAATGGGAAAGATACAGAATTAATTCTTTATATTAAATGAGAAAGAAACAAAATTAAAAAGAATAAGAAAAACATGAGAAGAGAGAAAGAGAATAAAGTCTTTATAAAGCACTATTGAATTAGAGACGGAGAATTAAGTTTTTATATAATCACGATTGAATTATATAGTGACTTAAGTCTTAAGTAAGTAAGTCTTAAAAATCAAGTTTGAAATAGGGTGAGAAAGAGTCTTAATAAATCCAAGACTGTATTTGGGCTAGATAGTCGAGTTAAATTCTTTATAAACTCACGACTGAATTGAGGAGAGACAGTGCAATTAACACAACGTTTTATAGCAGTGGTTAATTCATCAGTCCCAAGTATGGAAAATCAAAAAAAAATTATTCCATATTACTTGTAAAACCATACATATTGAACAATGGATTCGGGGTCAGTCATTAATGAGTTAAAGTCTTAATAAATCCACGACCAAATTAAGGAGAAACAGTACAATTAGTTCCTTTTAAACCTTCTACTGAATTCACAAGAGACAGCCAAATTAAAGGCGTAATAAATCCACGACTAAATTATTTAGAAATGAGATTAAAGTCATTAAAAAACAAAGGTTGAATCAAAGCGAGTGAGGGTTTAAAATATAATGAGTGAATTAGAATGATAAAGTAAGATTTAAGTCTTGATTAAATTAGAAAGACACTAAAGACTTTACACACATAGAAATAAAGTGCCAACCGAAATGAAAAGTGTATATTAATGGTAACAACTTATAAATTCAGTTAGTACAACGATAATTACATTCGATTTCTGAAAATGTTGGATGTTAGAACTAAAATTCTGTTGAATTAACCGAACTTTGTTGTGAAAACTAATATAACAGACAGTTGGCGCTGTCTTAAATTCGTTATAACCGAATTAGTAATCGAATTTCAGTTGGCAAATAGCTAATTTGTTTCTGTGTGTATAAAAGCACGTTTACTTTAGAGAGAGATTATGAGATTAGAGACGAAGTTAGAGTGAGATAAAGTATAAAGTTTTAATTAACCCACTATTGGATTGGACTGAATGAACTTCTAAAGTCTTTATAAACCACGGTCAACAGATGAATATTTACATAAAATCGCTATATAGAGAGACACATTTTTTTAAGTTTTTAGAAATCCGTTTTTAAATTAAATGGAGTAGTACATGTTTTGTAAATAGGGAAAATGTATAAAAAATATTATTTTGGTCGTGAATGAATAAGAGAGAGTTAAGGCTTTATAAAACTACTACTCAAGCTGAAATTGAGATATTTGTTATTTATATCAGTTTTAAAAATATTTGCTTAACTCCACTTTTTTTGAAATCTCTAACCCATTGTGCAATGCACATAGTTTATCATTATCATCATCTGTAGTAGTATGTACTTAGTTCGTTAGTAAAACTCCGTTTAAACATTGTGTGTATGTGTGTGTAAGTAACAGGAGTATTTATAGTGGAATTTTTGGTTTTAATGTAACTAGTTATTTTTTTTTGTGTGATACTCTGTATTCTATAAAGTTCCAGCATTCTATAAAGTTTACATGTTTGTTTGTATGTTTAGGTGTCATTTTGTCAGATCTCCCCATGCGTGTAATTGTAATACTCTCTCTAACACCCAAACATAACATACACACTCACATGCAGAATTCCACACACTAACTACGTTCCACTCGAATTGTAGTTCAAATTTCACTTAAATTAAAGGACTTATAGTTGCACAAGCTGCTTGTAATCTTTTTTTTTTTTTGCTATAAGTTTGAGAAGCGTTCGTTTCATGTGTGGTATAAAAAAAAGGAATTTTGTTTGCCTTTGTTTTCATAATGGATGTTATTTGATGTCTAATTTTAGGTTGTTAGTTGAAGCTTATATTGTTAACAGAGATTATAGGAAAAGATTATTTTAATAGAAGGGTGCATTTAAGAGGATGTTGTTGACTGATATGCATCGTTGAGTGCAGTACTTGGGAAATTGGGGAATATGTTATGGGAAATAAATTAATCTTTTGGGTACTAATTTAAGCTTTAGTTTTAGCAATTAGGGCCGAAATTAAGGAATAAATTTAAGTTTTAGTTTTAGAAATTTGGGGCATATGATTAATATATATTATTTCATAATTATACAACACTCATGCGTATAAACATATTTAACATAATTCCAATTATAATTTTAATACCAGTTTGATCTCTTCTCGAAATATAATTTTGGGACGTATGCTCGATATTATGTACTTCACAATTTCATATTACTCATACGTATGAAAATATGATGCAGTTTTTATGTAACCCATGTGAAAATTATTATATATGAAAGTGTCACATATGTTCGGATCCAAAAATTGATTGCTATATGGCTATATATGGCGCATTCATGACCATATATTTTGATTCATATATTTTTATTTTTTTTTGATTTTTGTGGTTTGTCTTTGAGGCCCTGAATAAATTAAAAACTATTAAATGACCCCAGAGACAAACAACAAAAATAAAAATCCATTTCTTTCAAAAATTAATGGCTGTTATTCCGAGAGTTAGTGGATTGTTTAGATTGTAACATTGCGGTGTTCCAATTTAAGTTTTCAATAAAAATAATACAATTAAATTCTTATTAAAATAGCAAAAAATAATTTCTTATAGTTTCTGTATTTCTTTTTGAAAAAATAAACAACAAAAAATATGGAAGAAATTTAAAAAACTCAAAATGATAAGTTTTTTATTAATATTTTTAAAATTATACTTTTTTTATTGATCTCAATTCCATTCCCTGTACATTATAAAAATTTAGTGGTGAAAAAAAAACGCGTAACCGCGTATACCAGATTTGCAACAAAATTTGCAAAAAATAAACTGAATATTTTATTAAATTATATCTGTGAAATAGTAGAACATTACAAGCGAGTCTATTTAGAGTTATAACGCTCATAAGGCTTTTTAAAAATAGAATCAGTTTTAGATTCTGCGACTTCAAAAGCTAACTTTCAACAACTTAAAGGAACACTAATTGTTTATTTCTAATAACCATACATGAACAATAATTGCTTTTTTCGAAGTCAACGATATATAAGTTAATATGTAATCACATATGAATTCACATATTTAATATCATATATGGGCCAATATTTCAATACATATTTCAATACATGATATCATACATTACCATATATGAACGTTTTTTATGAAGACATATATGCTTTCATACATGGCATACATGCTGATATATGAAACAATATATGCTCATACATGGAATGATGTATGTTCATATATTACTATATATGAAAAACTTTAATGCGAATTTGCAAAAATCTGGCCTATAAGTGAGAAAACTGGTTACGCCATTAAAATCAGCTTGGCCGAAATATTTAGGATCTATGGTCAGTACTCTTGTTTTATCTACTGAATTACGCAGTGTTATCTAAAGGACTTGAGTTAGAAGAATAAGATCAATGCTGCAACTTTTTGACATATTTTATGTTTTTTATAATTTTTTTTAAAACCACCTAAATTTAACTGAACAATGTTTATATATATATATATATATTTTTGTTGTGTTAATATTTTGGTTACAAAATTTATCGTATAAACAAATTTAATGCGCTTATGATTAATATTTTATGTATATGTATTTGCATATGTATATGTTAATTTCATATTAATCATGCGTAAAGCTATATTTTTTTGTAATTATTTAATGGGCTTGTGTTAAAAGAATTACACTTTAAAACTTAAATAAAAATCTGAGTTTTCAACACAAATTGAGCTATTTAACAAAATTCTTTTCCCAAGGGCAGTTTTTAGACATCTCAAATATATATTTAAATTCATCTAAATTTACATAAATAAATTTGGAGTTTTATATTATTTGGGTTTCATGTATGGTAGTAGTACAAAATTACGTATGATTAATATTTTACCTAATAATTCCTTGTTACTCATCCGCATAGAAATTCGTTGCATAACATTTTTAAGAGTTGGAATAGTGTTGATATTTTGGTAATAATCCTTATCAATAACAAAAAAGTTTAGTTGCGTATGTTTAATACATTTTATATATTAATCATACTATTTTTTTATTATCTTGTGAAGCCAAAACTCATAGACCTAAAAGCCCTGGCTATTTATTTGAAAATAAAGTTTTTTTATAATAAATTCCGTAATTTTGGGAATTTCTAAACATATATTATTTCTCTTTAACATCAAAAAACCTTAATTTACCTGAATTATTTTAAGTTTTTCTTTTATTTAAAAGGACTTTTTAAGTATAACTACAACCTGCTTTATTTTAAGAATTTATTTGTCTATGTATCAAAAAAAAACTTTCATTATTTGATATTTTTACCTTAACTTTTTTCCACTAGTTCCTGTGTGTCTTGTCTTTTTTGCTGCAGTATAAAAACTTATATATATTTCAATTTCATACAACATCATTTCTATTCAAGACATATTACAAAAAAAAAAAACTTAAGTTTTTCATTTACTTTATTTCCTGCTGCATACCATCATCGTCATCATTATCATCAGCAGCAAAAGCAACAGCAAGTGGTAGTGGCAACATCAACATGACAAAAATATGAAGTGCTAGTAAAAGTAGGCAATTACAGAAGCGAATTTTTTTCTCTATATATACGCTACAAGTTTTCAAGCCTTCATCGTTATAGTTTTGTTTAAAAGAAGGAAAAAAAATTATTTCTTGTTATTTTCTCTTTTTTTCAAAAGAAATAAATAAAAAAAGAACGAATGTTTTTTTGACCGCAATCACGTACGTTAAATTCTACACCAAGTCTTATTGTGCTGTTCATCTCAATATTTAGTACGTTATTGCTGAATCTACTACTACTAGTTACGAGTGCTATGACTATGGCAAACAAAAGGAAAATAAAGACAAAGTTTACTTACAACAGCAGCGGTTATTTTACACTGCAGTAAGGATGAGATATTTTGTTGGATGTTGTCTGATAAAAGGGAAGAATACTAAAAAAAAATGGAAAAATGATTTAAAACTCTTTAAAAAAATCAGATTCAATTCAAAAAATATTGACATTTAAATAAATTTCAAATGTTTTAACTCATTTCCATTCAAATGTTAAATTATATATGGCCACCATAACGTATGAGTTATATTTATATATAATTGTATTGCTCATACGCAACAGTGGATAACACGAGCGGTTCTTTTGTTATCGCTTTAAAATCAATTACTCTATTTTCGTTCATTACACCTTTTGTTGCAATTGATTTTTTTTTTTGTGGAAGAAATCGATTTTTTTTTTTTTGGAAAACGGTAAATCGTGCCGTATTTCTGTCAAAAATGGCCCATTTTTAAAAATGGTATATTTTTATTAAAAATTTCCAAAACTCGAAATTTTAAAAATTAAATTTTTTATTTCATGTGTTTATTGTTTAATATACTTACAATTATTCAGGAATGTAATTCTGAATTCATTTCATGCACAAATTTGATAAAAATTAAAAAAGAGTATTTTTTTTTTTATTAATTTTAAAGATTTTTTAAAATTCATAATTTAGGAAAGTCGATTGCTATTTTCATAAAAGAATAATTGTCATAATAGAATAATTGTTATAATTCGTGTTTGTGTGTGGAACGAATCCTTTTCACAACATTTTATTGAAATTGATTATTTTGTCACATATTGAACAAAATTTTCATGTTTTCATCAAAGTTTTGAATAATTTTCTTAAAAATATCACTTACATTCAATTAGACTATAATTATTTTATTTTCATTTAAAAAATATTTGATCCTTAGTGGTTTGGGGATAAAAAGATCCATAAAACTAAATTTTTATTATGACTACAAGATTGCATATCTTTTAAATTGATAACAAAATTAGACTTGATAAAAAAAAATCCACTCTTGACCAAAAAAAGACTCACTATGAAATTTACAGAATACTTTCTTACAGATTTTCATTAAATTTGGATATATGATAAAAGATACTCAACTCACGAGCAAGTACAATTCTTTATCGTACCAATCTTATTTTTAAGGGTGAAGAAAGTGGGGTCCAAAATGGACATAGTAACAGCAAATAACTTTTTTGGTATATCTTTCTATAGATCTTTAAATACTGTTAATTTGAATGAATGTGAAAAAACGAATAAATAGCAATTTGAAGCCGTTTTTAACCCCTCCTTTTTATCCCCTAAAGGTAAGATTGGTGCGATAAAGAATTGCGCCTGTTCATTAGTTAGTTTAGTGCCTTTTATCACATATCCAAATTTAATGAAAATCTGAAAGAAATTATTCTGTAAATTTCCTAGTGGGTAATTTTTGGTCAAAAGTAGACACATTAACCCTATGTGGATAAAATTACATAAAATAATTATTTTTATCAAGTATAATTTTTTATTATTTGATTTTTTCGATTGCGGTAGCAAAGTAATAAGAGCTAATAAATGTGCGTGGACAATTAAAACGAAAAAAGGAAAGTGCACTTTTTTAATTATTTGGGTTTTCCCGTTAGTTACCTGCATGATTTTTTTACAGAAATTGCACCCATATTTTTGAGTGCTCATGTTTTGGAACGTTTCGAAATATGCGCCCATTCATAAGTACCTGTCAGTAAAATATTGAAAAATACGTTGAACCTATAAAGCGATTTTTCTCCGGTTTTTTACAAGTGAATAACAACAAAACATATAATAAAGGGTCCGCCATCTAACGTTTTTTTTTTTCAACTAGTGCTTATTTCGTGAATGGTAACACTTAGCTCATGTCTGATTTAACAGATAATTAGTTTAATCCTTCCGCTGAACGAATATGGTTGTGTATACGCTTGAACAACGCTGGGAAATATTGCGACATTACTTTGAAAATCATGGTAATGTTGCAGAATGTGTTCGAAAATTGCGTACGGATTTTGATTTTCGCATTATCAGCCGCAGAGCTGATGTCGTTTGGCCACCTCGGAGCTGCGATTTGACACCGTTGGACTATTATTTGTGAGCTGCCGTCAAAGATAAGTGTTACGCCAACAAGCCAGAGACAATTGACGCTTTAAAGGACAATATTCGTGAAGCCATTGGTGAAATACAGCTGCACACAATCGATAATGTGCTTAATAATTGGACCGATCGTGTAGGCTACTGCATGGCCAGCCGAGGCAGCCATTTGAATGAAATTATTTTCCATTATTAACCGGAAGGATTGTACTTTCAAATAAAAAAAGAAATTTGAGAAAATATTTAGTAGTTCTTTTTATAGCATTTTCAAAAAAAAGAAAGTTATTTGGCGGACCCTTTATATTTCAATATGGAAAATAACAAGTGCCCAAAATTGAATGATTTTTGTTACGTTTGTGATTATATCGTCCCAAAAATATACCAAAAGGATCGAAAAAACTTCTTTACTGAGGAATTCAAAACAGCGTATTGTCATTATTTTGATGAAGCAGATTTAAGTGGTGCAAATTTTACGCCGAACACAGTGTGCAAAAATTGTTATAATACCCTTATAATGTGGATACATGGAAAAGATGGAAAGTTTTCTTTTATGAAGCCAGTAATTTGGGTGGAAGGCCTAACTGGACATTATAAATCCAGGTGCTACACATGCATAAATTCTCGTCATGGATTATACAGAAAACAATTGAAAACAAAATTATACATTGCTGCTGATACCGATACACCTAAACCTCATTTTTGTCCACGCACATTTATTAGCGTTTATTACTCTACCGCAATCATAAAAATCAAATAACCTTTTGTTTATTATCATAAAAAAGTGATCAATGTTTTTTCCAATGAATTTTGTGCATATCTCGAGCAAATTTTTGAAATTCATACCTTCACTTAATTGTGAATAAAAGCCAAACGCTTTAATCGATTTTTATGAATTATGTCTCATTTTGTTCATAGGTTATGTGACTTTACGCGAAAGTAATAGGACTTAACACTTTTTACCGTTTTAGATTTTTTATGAATTAAAAAACATACATTTATCTATAACTGCGAATCTGTTGCTTATGTAGCGACGCGTTATATGAACGGATGAAAGTAACTGTAATTCTTGATTTTTATAAATTTGTTTCAGCAAAATCCGACTAGTGGTTCTCGAGTTATGTCAAACAAAAGAGCATAAACGTGACAAATTTCCCTACACTCATAATAATCCATACATAAAAATACGAAATTATTGTCAAAACTACTAAAACTTTCGTAAAATATACAAATTTTTGTTTATTTTACAAAAAAATTGGTTATTTTGACATTTTTTCTTAATTTTACGCATGGAATATTATCAGTGTATACACTCATAATAATCCATGCTTAAAAATACAAATATATTTTTCGTAAATTTTTTTTCGTAGAATGTACAAACATTTTGTTTATATTACAAAACTTTTGTATAAGACAAATTATATAAATTTACAAATTTCGTAAAAAAAACAAACATGATTTCGTTATATTTTTTTAGTACATTGTACAAAAATTTGTAATGTTACAAATATTACATATGGATGTTGATGTGGTTAGAGGTCGGATTTGCAATCAGAAGGTTGCGAGTTCAACTCCTGTCCAGGACAATTTTTTTTTTTTTTTTTTAGTTTTTATATTTTTTTTTTGTTTATTAATGTTTTTTAAATTTCTGTGTTTTATTTTTTTATTTCATTATTACTATTTTTGTGTTTTGATATAAATGGATATTTTGTATTATGTTTAATAAAGAGGATCCTAAAACAAGTTAAAGAGGACCCGAAAACACTACTTCCACTTTATTTGCCGGGTTTAGTATGAAATTCAATAAAACAAATATTTAAAAAGATAAAATATTTAATAATAAAATGCAATTAGTTTGAAATTGTTATTTAAGTTTTTTATTATTATTATTATTATTTTATTATTTTTTTATTTAATTTTTTAATATATTATTTGATATATTTATAAAAAAATTATATTATTTTATTTAGTTCAATAAACATAATACAAATATTTAATTGCCATTTTACCTTTTTTATTAAATATTTGTAGCATATTTTTCTAGTTTTCATAAAAATTTCATAATATTTTCGACTTAAGTTCCTTTTAGTTTGTTGTATTGCATCAGCTACTTTGGTGCAAATGGTAGAGGGGTCTACTTCAACACAGCAGGACGTCACTGAAATCGTGAGTTCGATTCTGGTGTGGCACCATTACATTTTTTTTTTTTTTAATTTTAAAATAAACCCGTAAGGTATGCACCACATTTTTATTTAAAAAAAGGTTTTACAAAACTTTACGAAATGTGATTTGTATATTCTACAAATTTTTTCGTAATGTCAAAATAACTAAAACTTTCGTAAAATGAACAACGGTTTTCGTGTATTTTACCTATAGATTATTATGAGTGTACAATACTTACTAACCTGAAAAAATTATTAAAATTTTATTTGATGTAACTTGACCAAACGAATGATGCAGAAGTTCTTATTTCCCGAATCAATCAGCTGAAAAATGTTTTACTGTGTAATTCATATTGAGTATAGGTCACCAAGGGTTAAAAATATTTTTTTTTAATAAAAGTCAGTATAATTATAGTCTAATCAAATTTGAATGATATTTTTCTGCAAATTATACAAATTTTAATGAAAACAATAAATTTTTTTTAAATGTTTCTCAATATAATCAATTTTCATAAAATATCCTGAAAAGGAGTCGATCCACACACAAATAGGAATTATCATTTTTGTAGATTATCTTTTTTTCAATTACAACTATTACAGTATAAAAATGACAAACGACATCTCCAAATTATGCATTTTAAAAAGCCAAACATTTTTGCATTTTGACCAAATTTGAGTAATTTTTGATTCCAGGCTAAATTTATTTAATGATATGTAAAGAAGTTAGAATTGTATATCTGAATAATTTTGAGTAAATGAAACAAAAAATTAAATTTTTCAAAATTTTGAATGTTGGGAGTTTTTAACAAAAATACACTTTTTTTCAAACTGGATAATTTTCGGCCAACACTCGGTACGGGTTAAAATTGACCAAATAAAATCGAGTTCTTCCATATGGAACCATTTGCAATAAAATGGGGTGGGGTGTAATGTACGAAAGTGCATATTTCCACCAGAGCATATGAGTAATATTTTGAAATAATTTTATTGCTCATGTGCAACCGTGGAAAATAAAAGTGTATCTTTTGCTATATATTCAAGTATTTTAATAAGGATACTTTCTTTATAAGTTGGTGTATCTGTGTGTGTATATTTAGAATCTCTTTTTCTAAATATATATGGTTTTGTGATCTTTCTAGGTGTGAGTGTGTGTATGTTTTGTGTACATGAATGTTCAAATAAGTATGTGTTTTAGTAGTGTATTGTGTCCTTGTTGTCATGTGTTAAATTAAACGTGTAAGATGGCAGCATTGTTGTTTTTTTGGCTTTTTTCCTATATTTTTTTTTGTTTTCTTTAGTTTATACTTCCAACTCATTGGTATGAGATACTCGTATAAAACTGTTGGTATGTTCTTCAGACTTTTGTTATACTTTTCTTTCTATACTGCAGTCCTACAATAACAATCTTTATACTTTTCCTGAATTTCTATTCTTAAGAAAATTGCTAGTACTAGAGTTAAGGAATATTAGTTTGTCAGTTGGCTGTCTGATATTTTAGATGACACATTGTTGTATGTGTTTTGTTTTTTTCATTATTATTGCTATTTCTTGAGTTTTCAAGATGACTGGGAGTGTTAAGGAGGTAGTTAGTTTAAAAAGTTTACAAATTACTAGAAGTTTATTAATTCAATAAAAATGTATTTTTATAGGTACATCTTAATCTACATCTATTAAAAATCTTGCAACATTAACATAACTTTATGTATTACAGCAAATTTTTTACAGACCAAAGAATATTTTTTTTTTTTTTATTAATAAATAATCATATAATTACAAATTATATACTATATTACCCTAACTGAGCACCAGCTACTATGGCCTTCGGCGCGTTGTAGCGAAAACAGACCAGTGCCTCTGGTGGGAATCGAACCCACGACCCCCGCACTGATAAGCCAGCACGCTACCAACTAGCCTACCGGGGCGCACTACAAAGGATATAAATTATCATATTTATGTCCAAAGATTTGCCACAAATTTACAGGATTAGGATGTCAAATTTTATGTTCAAACATTTACTAAAAATCATATTTTACAAAGTTTTTCTTTAAGGACGAAAGTATGATGACCAATTGCAAGTCTCTTTATGACTCATTATTAACTAGTACTTAATCTCTTAAATTTTCTGCTGCTAAAGTTTTTTAAAAATATTTGCTTAAACGTAAATCTTTGTGTTGTCGAATTTCATGCCCTAACATTTGCCATAAATTTAGCGGATTAAGATGTCAAGTTTTATGTCAAAACATTTTCTGTAATGTAAAGCTATTATATTGCCAAATTGCATGTCTTTATCTCAAATCTATTTTATAACAATTTCGTCTTTAAAAATGGCCACCCTATTACCCAAATTATTTTTGTTCTTTCTTATTTTCCTCTTCATTTGTTGCAACTGTTTAAAATTATATTCTTTTTAATGTCACATTTCTTAATGTGTTCTGAATTTTATATAACTTATTTTTAGTCATACATACGTGTTGCCATTTGTTCATTCAACTAAATAGGGGTCGTATTATGCATATTTAACTAAATTAGTTGACATGGTTACCAGACTAATTATATTGTTGTACATTTCTTTATATATGTTTCAGTTTTTTTGGTAAAATATAATCAACAAAAATTCAATTATTTTAAGATTGTTATTGCTGTCATTGTTTAAAATTCTTACTAAAATAATAACAAATATTGTCCTTTTTATGTTGTTATTTAATCACATTTTATGCCACATTTATGCCACAAACCATTATGAAAAAAGAATTTTATATAAATTTCGTTGTATACTTGTTTGACTTTGTATATGGTAGAGCCTTTGGTTTATTTCTTTTCTCCCCAAAAAATAAAACACATTGTATGTCATAACATTATGTCATGTTTAGTTTAAAATTTTGAGAAACTAAAGGACTTAACATTAATTAAAATGAAAATGAGGAGTTTTTTCAAGCTGTCAACCACACTAAAATAAATAAAATAATTGTGAGTGGTAAAATTTTTCTGGAGTACAGCAGCACTTTAGTTAATTCTAGCCCACCTGAGCGTATGAGTGTTGATGAATATTAAATATTAAGTATATGGTCAGTTGGATCACAGAAATTTGATTAAGGAATTACAAAAATCTCAAAATTTTAATTAGAGATGACGCGACTAGGTTCGGAAATGTATCTAATACTAAATATTCGGTACTTTGTTCTAACCGAATACCAAATATTCGGCCATATAGTAAAATGTATCAAAATCCGAGTAAACATCAAACTTTTGTGATAAACCTTGGCTAAAAATAAACTACTTATCGAATATGATGCTTCATTATAGACAACCTTTACTATATAATTCTAAAATTTGCTAGAAAAAAATTGGTCCAAAAATTGTTAAATTATTACAACTTTTCCAAATTTTTTATTGAACTATATGGCAGAATTAAACAGATTTTTCGATGGATTTTGATTTGGTGAGTTTTTTGACAGTCAACGCATATTACTAAAACGATTTTTTTATTTTGAAAACTGCGGCTCCCCTGAAGCTTTGAAGTATCGCAGAATATGGGTTTTGGACATCATTCAAAAGACTATACCTTTTGTTGTGTGAAATATATTGGGGTTCAGAAGTTTTATAAAAAAATATAAAAATTTTTAATTATGTTTTTTCAAAAATTCCTTTAGATTTTCTTTATATTTTTCACACACTTTGTCAAACTGGTGTTCTAAACACCCTGAAAATTCCAAACTGAAATGAGATGTGTAGTTTGTGTCTTGAAAAAGTATTTGTTTACTTTTTTTTTGCAAAATCAGTTACATTTTCTGATTCACGTATGAAAAAACTTTAAAGGAAGTATTTTTAAAAATTATTTTGAACAAAATTTTTAATATAATTCTATTTGATTTTTATTTTTGTAAAATTTCTAAACCCCTAAATGTATAAATTTTTTTTTTTTGTTCAATAACTTACACACAGCCAAAGTTATGGTCTTTTGAATGATGTCCCAACCCCTTATTTTGCTAGATTTCCAGCTTCATGGTTGCCACAATTTTTAAAATAAAAAAATCAATTTTCACTGCCAAACATACTCACCAAATTTTCACCAATTCGGAGACTACTGAAAAACTAATAGTTGAAATTAAATTTAAATACTCATAAACCGAATAAATCGACCAAATTATACTAATATTCGGTATTCGGCCGAATAGTTTAAAGATGACGAATCTCTAGTTTTTATTGCATTAAAAATGCACAATAAAACTTAAATTCTGGTCACCTGAGCGTATGAGTGTTGAAAAATATTAAATATTAAGTATACGACATTAAGTAGACCAGTGATAACATGAATAAGGAAAATATGTACAAATATTAAAATCGTTGAAATAAAATTTAAATGCTCATAACCCGAATTAATCGACCGTATAGTACTAATATTCGGTACTCTGCCGAATAGCTTAAAGATTCTGAATATGACGAATACCGTATAGTGATATCTCTTGTTTTTATTGCATGAAAAACCCATCATAAAACTTAAATTCTGCTCACCTGAGCGTATGAGTGTTTAAAAATATTTCATAATAAGTATACGACTAAGTAGACCAGTAATCATATGAATAAGGAAAATATGTACAAATATTTAAAATTTTTATAAATTTTCATCAAAAAGTTTTTACATTTCCACAAATTACACATTATTTCCACTATTATTTATATATATTTTATTTTTTCTAGTGTATAATTTACACTCACATAAACCTACTATGACCGAAAAACGGAAACCATATAAAATTTTTGAACGCAATTTATTTATTATTTGCGGCAGAGTTTAGCGTGTATATAAAAACGTTGCATAGCCACGTTAGTTTTGTTTTATTTGTATTTTGGATTTCTGAACAAAAAAATTTCTATATTGTTTTTTAGATTTATTTTTTATTTTCACGAGTTTTTGTGATTTTAATTTTATTTATTTTCATTTCTCTTGTTACATTCGTGTTGCTTTCATAAACATAATTTTTTAATAAACGACCATGTTATGAAGAGAAGTAGCAAAAAAAATTAAACCAAAACATAAAAAACACATGCAACATTGCTATACATATTATTTTTCTAACAAAAATTAAGTTTCAAATAAATTTAAAGTGTTTTTTTATTTAAACAAGTAGGGCAGAATATGTTTGGTTTTTAGGTATATTTAAGGTTTGTGCTTAATCTAAGAAGACTACCATATTTAATTTTTAATGTCCTAACATATATCTCTAAGTTGTCAAATTTCATGTCCTTAAGTGTCTCTAGGTAGCAAAATTTGTTGCATTCATGCATCATGTAAAATATATGTCAAATTGCATGTCTTATAACAAGTCTTAAAAAACTAAAATCTTAGAAGCTTTATATCCTAAAGCAAGTCATTTGGTACTACAATTTGTTTATCAAATAAAGATTTTTAGTTGTCAAACTTCATGTCTTCTTATATTGAATTTCATGTCTTCAAACATTTATATTGGAGTAGTAAAATTTCGGACTCTTGTTAAGTTTGCAAATTTTATGCCCGACGGTAAGCCCTTAAATATTAAAATTTTAAGACCTTTATGTTATCAAATTAATAGCACAGGTTATAGTTATATGATGTGTATGTTCTATAAAAAAAAATCGGTAGAAATCAAATGAAGTGGAGGAAATCGAGTGGTTGATTTTATATGTTTTCAGTCATTTGCTAGTAAAATTTAAGAAAGTTGTAAAATTATATATCTTATGGCAGATAATTTAATAGTAAAATTTAAAAGCCTAGACATTTTCGTTGTTAAATTTCTTGTCCAGTAGAGCGTCTTGTAGCAGTAAATTTTCTGCACTCAATTAAGTTGTTTTGATGTCAAATTTCATGTCTACTAACAAATCTTTAAGTAGTAGAAATTTAGAAAATTTTTAGGTTGTCAAATTGTATGTCCTATAGCAATTCCTAAAATAGTATAATATGAAGTACTTATTTATACCTCTTAATTTTAAAATTTTATGTCTAAACAATTTAAAGCAATTTTATTTTATTTGCTTTTTAAGTTATCAAATTGTATGTCCTATAGCAAGTTCTTAAATACTAAAATTTAAAGAACTATACATTTTAATTGTTAAATTGTATATCCTATAGGGCGTCTTTTGGTACTAAAATTTGTGCAT
Organism: Delia radicum; assembly: GCA_021234595.1. NCBI lineage: Eukaryota > Metazoa > Arthropoda > Insecta > Diptera > Anthomyiidae > Delia > Delia radicum. The sequence goes on from CM037854.1 coordinate 220,502,249, forward strand.
AGTTTTCAGATACTTTTATGTCAAATTTCATGTCTTCTGACAAATCTTTGAAGTAGCAGAAATGTATAACCTTTTTAGGTTGTCAAAATGTCCTATAGCAAGAGAGGGTTCATATATGTAGACATTTTTCTTTCTAATTAAAGCACCCGTGACAATAATCTGAAGTCAAAATAGGAATACATCCACAAACAAAATATCGGTTGTGCGCCCGGTAGGCTAGTTGGTAGCGTGCTGGCTTATCAGTGCGGGGGTCGTGGGTTCGATTCCCACCAGAGGCACTGGTCTGTTTTCGCTACAACGCGCCGAAAGCCATAGAAGCTAGTGCTCGGTTATGGTAATAGGACATAATTTGTAATTGTATGATTATTAATAAATAAAAAAATTTTGTGTCGAATTATTTCGAAAAAGTATTACTTGCGAACTGGGAAAAAGTTTTTTAAATGTCAAATTTCATGTCCAGTCATAACTTTTTAACACAAAAATTTTATAGAAATGCAAATGTGTGTTTATTGTCAAATTTTCATAGTTACATAGTTTATTTAATAACAAAATTTGTAGACCAATCAAAGATTTAATTATGAAATTTTAGATGTTAAATTTCATGTCCACATTAAAATGTTAAATCTTTTCAGTAGTAAAAGACCTGGTAAAATAATATTTTGTTTATGTGGTAATTTAAAGTTTGTTTTTTCTATAAAACTTTAGAATTTTAAGTTGTATAAATCTTTGTCCATTCAAAAGAATTGTGATCCTTGGCCCAAAAATTTTAGTGTTTCCTTATTTGGAACAGTCATTTTATATATATATATCTGCTTTAAAATGTGTTGATTTAAAACAAGCAGTTGTGTAAAAACAGTGTTCACGTTAAAGAGTTGTATGAATTTGTGTTAAGAGTTGTTACAACATAACACAAAAAAAAAAAATTAAATATTTTTAACAAAATGACAGAGTTGCACTTAATATATAGCAAGTGTCATGAATTTAACCCACATTATGTTGGCGATTACTGTGACATTTCTCATAACAACATTTATGTAATTTTTTTTTTCAGCTTAAAATATGTTTTTAACTTTTTTTTTTTAATTTTTCTTTGTCAGTTTTCATTTTTATGCTCGTTTTCTATAAACGAAAGCATATTATGGGGGCTGTTTTAGATTTTTTTTTTTTTAAACATGTCATATTTGAAAATGAAATAAGTCTGTTTAAATGGATCAAAGTGGTGGTTTTTCGTTTGGGAGAATGCCTAAAATAATATTAAGTATTAAAGCTTTTTAAAGTGAAAAAAAATCCCTGAAGCTTTTAAGTATTTTAAGGTTAGTTTCTATAAGATATTAAAAAGAATTTGGTTGGTTTGGTAAGTTTACCAAAAAATAATCAATTTGTAAGGGAATCTTTTCTAATTTGGTCTGTTCTCTAAAGTGGAGCTTTCAAATTTTTCCTTTTTTATAAATATATCAAAACTGTCAACCGCCATCAAGTTTAATTTCCGCTATTTCTATTTAAAAAAGGTTTCGACGTGAAGGCCCACGTTTTTGGGAGAATAACAAACCAGTTTAAAAAAAAAATTCAAGTTGGATTTTTGCAAACGGTAAGAATTTTATTTAAAAATTAAATAAAACTGATAGATTCCATAAAAAGTTTCTATATTTATAAAAAAAAGGATGTAAAAATTTGTATTTTCATAGCGTTCGCTAAACTTGACCTTTGACGTGGATGAAGAACCCTAATCTAAGGTCCACTTAATCCATCTAAGGCCCACTTAAGTAAAATTTGATTTTTCACATCGCTTTTTTATTTATTATATATGTTTATGCAATCAATTAGTTTTATTAAAATTATGAATAAAATTCTTTACGTTTTCCGATAATTAGAGAATATTCCCTTATATAAAATTGCAAATATTTAAGTGACAAATTAAGTGACAACCTTTTTTACAAATTGTCTTACCTTTTGTTATATTCTGTCTGCATTTTATATATATATTTTTTTTACTACACCTATGTACCAACTTTGATTCTTATTTTGACCCACAATTTAATGCCATTTAAGGGCATAATAAAAACTACAAATTGCTGTCTAATGTTAATAATTTTTGCAGAAAAAAAATACTCTACTGACCCGTTTGGTTTAGTTACACTACAAATTAAACACACATTCATACATTCATAGAAATATTTGAATACTACTACATTTATAGAATGAACAACTACACTCAAAAAAGTTGTATAGTAGAATCTACTGAAAATTACAGTTAAAACAACTGTAATTGCAGTTAAAAAGTCGGCAAAGGTAATAACCCTTAAAATAACTAAAAATGCTGTTGAAAATCAACTAACAAATGTAGTTAAAGTAACTATCAATGTCATCTAAACAACTTACAAATTTTTACAAAAAAAATTTTAAAACAACTATAAAAATTGGTAAAAAAAAACTATTTTATTTAACTGTTTTTTTTTTTTTTTTTGTTATTTAAAAAATATTTTTTCATAAAAAAATCTTTTTTTTTTCAATTACAATAAATACTTAAATTGAAAAGTCATAATTCCAAAATATACCCCATGACGTTTTAATGCATTTTGATACTTATTTGCAAACTATTAATATATCAATAAAAACAAATATAAACTTAACGAGAATTTTTAAAAACTCTATATAATCTTCTATTTTAACTAACTAACAAAAATTAACTGTGTATTTCGAAATTATAGTTTTTGGTAGTTTTTTTTCTAAAATACTAAAACAACTGCTACAAAAAACTAATCAAAAATGCAGTAGTTTACTTAAGGGGGGACATGACATTGGCCGTTTTTTTAAATTGACTTGTTTTATAATTTTGTATTTTAGTAAATATTCTTAAGATTCTAAGAAAAAAAAATTCATGAAAAAACTCCTACGGGTTCAAAAGTTACAGCCGGATTAGTGAGAGCACATTTTTAATTTTCGCGCTACCTACGTACGGCAGCTGGTATATACTTGCTTTACTTGCTACCTGACTTTGATGCAAATCATTTGAAATGCGCCAGAGTAAAGGCATATGAAGCTTCAAAAGAAGCCCGAATTCCTAAACGATTGGAAAAAAACTGTAAGAAACAGCACAGCACAAGATAACGAAGGCATACAGTACGAAGCAGGTATGGCAGATTGAAGGTAACCTTTTTTTTCTTTGTTCACAAACTTTGAAAGCGTTTATCTGGAAACCATGTTTTTCATACTGGTTGCGGCACTAGCGGGTTCATTTTTTGACGAAATTTTTTTTTTGTATTTTTTCAAACTTGATTCGCTATCGTATGACACGAGCTTTTTTTAAATTTTTTTTCAATTTTTTATGCATTTTTAAAGTCAATATTTTTTTCGAAAAAACACATTTTTAAATTTGGAACATCACCAAAAATTAAAAAAAAAAGCTCGTGTCATATAATAACCAATTTAGTTAAGATTTAAAAAAGTATTTTTTTTCCAGATCGTGACCATTTTTGCGACTCCCAGCGCCGCAACCACGAGGCCCCGTTTTTTTTTCTGCCGCCAGTTTAGAGCTCTATAAAACCATGTTGGAGTGAAAAATATATTTTTTGAATTTTTTTCTTGTAATTTGTTCAATTCTCTACAATAAAATTTTGAAAAAATTTTTGTTTTTGATTGAGTTATGAATTTTTAACAAAAGCTCTGCTTTCTCTGCCGCTAATGTTAAAACAACTGTCAAAATAGTTGTTGTGTAATTTTCGATAAAATAAAAACTCTAATTGTAGTTAAAAACAACTACTACTGATTACTAAACAAACAACTGGCATGTTAGTTATAACTGTAAAACTTTTTTGAGTGTGCAGCAAACTCAGAAACTCAATAAATAAAAATCTAATTTTATTAAATTGAAAACAATTTGGTCAAAATGTTTTGTTTATATTTATGTCTAAATGTTAGAGTATATGTTTGTATGTATATGTGTGTTCATATATACAATCAATAAAACTGGCATATTGCCACACATACTTATACAAAACAATAGAAAGAAATGAAAAGCACAACATTAAATTTACAAAAATCTAACAAATATTCCCCTAAGACAATACAAAACAATATTTTTCTATTTGATTGAAAGTTTTACCTTTTTTGTGGGTTAAAGAAAAGGGTAAATAAAGAAATATGTTCATTTGAAGAAAATATATTTTCCCACTGGTTAACAAATCAATTTTGAGTTGAATATGATACATATTAAAGAAATAAGAAATTTGTTAGAAAACTTTTAGGGGTTCAATATTACGAAAACAAGTAAAAATATTAAATTTTGTCAAGACCGATTATAAGATATTTAAAGAAAATCGGAGTAAAATTTCACAAAAAGTTTGTGTCTGAAATTTTAATGGGTCAAGATAAACTATGTCTCAATGTTAACCGATTTTCTCCAAATTTGGCACATATTATATATATAGCAGAATATATATGAGTTTTCGTATTCCATTTATAACTCATCATAAACAATACGGCTTGTATGATTCCAAATTTGTTTAAAATTTGAAACAAATATTGTTGTTTATAACTCTATCGTTTAATTGAACGTTTTTATTCAAAAACTCATACTGCAATTAAAGTTGAGAAGGAGTTTTATTGACTGATCTTTATAAAGGGTCCGCCATCTAACATTTTTTTTCAACTAGTGCTTATCTCGTGAATGGGAACACTTAGCTCATGTCTGATTTGACAGATAATTAGTTTTATCCTTCCGCTGAACGAATATGGTCCGTATGTTCGTTATCTTGTGAAAAAAGTGAAAGAAACTGGCATCCTCATCGATAAACCAAAGCGTGAAAAGCCAAAAACAGTGCGTACAGCAATATCAATTCACCGTCGTCCTCAACAATTGAACATTTCGGAGATATCATTGACACGAATTTTGCATAAAGACCTTGGTATGACGCCATACAAAGTCCAATCACAGAGTTTATCAAATTTAATTATTAAATTAAATATTTCGATAAAAAAAATTAAATTTGCCGATTCTTTTAGCTTTACCCTGTTTAATGATATATTTTAATTTAAAAGTTCTCATTTAAGCAAAATGAAAATGTATGAATATGTTAGTTATCAACATATAAAGACATCGCTCTCAAGGAAATATGCGAGACATGTTAAAATGTGCCATGGACCGGCCCAGAGTCAGAGTTCGATATGAAAGGGACCGGCCATATAAAGGGGTAAATTGACATATTTTAGACGCCTTGTAATATGTTAGGTGGGATTTCGTAAAATTTTAAGTTTATTATGCGTCAGTATGGACCGATCACAGAACGTTCTGCTAACGTCTGTGCTACTGATGTTTTAGCATATTGGCTGGCTAACAGCAAAGCTATATATTTTACGTGTGTGTGTGTATACAAAAAAAAAAAAAACTAACTCTCCAAAAATTTAACACCGCTAAACCCACAGCAATGGTCAATTGCTTAATCTCTGCGACAACTCTTGTTTTAACCAGTCACGCAGTGTTTCCTTTGACGGCAGTTGAAACCTCATTCCCCGTAGGGCATAGACTTAATTGATCAAATTTGTTTGATGCCAAAAATTTCGATTTATTTTTAAGGATTTAAAAGACTTTTATGATAGTAATATGTCTAACAACAAGGATATTATTTTAAATAGCGACTCATGGTATATATTTTCTGCAAAACACTGGACAAAAACTGCGACCTAAACTATAGCTCAACTATAAAACTCTTCTTATGAAGTACTTATTATTCCGATATAAGTACACAGTTGAATACCCCTCTCTCCAGTCCTTTCAACTTTCCCATTCAATTATATTTAAAAATATCTCTTAACAAATTGTATATAAAATTTTTAATTTTATAAATTGTTTTTAATTCTTGTGTTTTTATTCTTCATTTACAAATATTTATGGTTTTAACCAGAGAATTTATTTTATTTTTATACAACACAAAAAAAAAATGTTTGTACAACCTTGACTTAATGTTCGCATAACCTCAAGCTAAATTGTATTAAAAACCAAAAAATATAAAATAAAAAATTAAAATGAAAATGAAAATAAAAGTATTGTACACAAACCCACAAAATCTATTGTGTTAATTTACAGTTTCTGTTTTTGAAAAGGATCATAAAACAAAAGGCGATTTATAAAATGCTACTACAGAGATGAACAAATATATAAATGAAATGTTATAAAATATAAAAATAATTACACAAAAATGTTGTTTAGAAAATTAAAATGAAATTAAAAACTACGCAAAGAAATCGAAAGTGAAGAAGGGAATGTAGATTTATAAGAGAAATTTATGAAATCATTTCAAAAAATAATTACTTAATGAAAACTTTTCTTTTTATCTCATTTTAGATATTTTCAGAAATTTATTGAAAGCCGTTTGAGAATCTATTCAGCGAATTAAAATATGTAAGTATTATTGTAATAAAAGAAATTTAAGTATAATCTTAGCAAACATTTTTTTAGAACCTCATAAGGGTATATTAAAGTACCTTTAAATACATATTTTTCCATAAATTTTCTTACATTTAAGTTCATTTTACCATCGAAATTTTGACTTCAATTTTCTTTTAACAAAGTAGAAAATCTTTATGTTACAAAATCCGACCACAAGTAAAAAAATATTCAAAATATTAAAATAATTCTAGTTAACATATTCCAAGAAAAATTAAAAAAAAAAAAACTTCATAGTAATATGCAACAAAAATATGAAAATATGCAACACTATCTTTCAACAATATGTCAAGGATTTTTTAGACGTCTTTTATACAATTTAACCCTCTAATAGTCAAGGCAGCGTTAACACAGCTTTGAATATTTTAGGCTGTAATTTTTTCAATTTAATATTAAAGCGATTTAAGACTGTTTGTAGAAATGCTAAATACTTCACCAATATAGGAGCGAGGTTACTTATTTTTGGTCAAATTGTTTCTCAATATTATAAGTAGTTTTCTATTGAAAATGAGCAAAAAAGGCTTAGTGATTCAAAACTTATGCATCAAATTGTAAAGTCATCTCAAAATTTTTTAAAAACTATAACTCGAAATTTTTATAATTTTTTCATAATTTCTATAGTACAAATATGGAGCAAAATTGATTATTAATAGGTTTTTTGTTAAAGTTCTGCCTATAATGGAGGCTCTAACTTTTCTAAAACTTCGGGTTCTGATGAGATCTTTAGCCAGATCGAAATACTAGTATCAACCTAGCTAATATGTTTGATTTGCTTTATTTTTGTAAATATACGGAGGTTGAAAGCTCGTTATAAATTGAAAATAACATAAAAATAATCTCGATGTGTATAAAAACAAAAAACTAATATAACTTTCGATTCAATTTTAGGTAATAACTTTATCCTGTTGAAATAAAAATTTGGTTTGATCCTAGTTTCTAGACCATATAAAGGATGTCTTTTATATACTTTAACCCTCAAATAAGCAACAGTGTTTTTTGAAGTTATAATAAAATTTTTCAAAAACTAAAACTCGAAATTTTTATAATATTGCTGTAGTACAAATACTTGCAATACAATTCTAAAGTAATAATTTTATCTTGTTGAAAATTTTATCCTGGTTTCTAGACCAGCGGTTCCCACCAACTTTTGGTTCACGGACCGATTGAGCACTGCTACTGGTTCAAGGACCAATAAAGAAATAGTTTTTTTTTCAAATTTGTAAAACAAGAAAAATATATTCCAAAAACTACGATTAGGATGAACTCCGAGGTTTTTACTTGGACTAAAGTTTCTTTACATTTTTTGTTGTCCACAAAATATTAAAAATATACATAAACCTTTTTAAGTATATGTGAAATTTTCATTTGATTTCATAAATAAATAGTTTTTGATACATTTAAAAAAAAAAATATTCTGTGTGTTCTGTTTAAAACTTATTACTTTTGAGAATTTCGTATTAAAAATGGTAAATTATAAAAATGCAAATTCGTATTAACAGATGTTACATTGAAACTTGTTAACAAAACTTCAAAAATTTCAAATTAGTTCGTAAGTACCGACGATTCATCTAGACCGTATTAATCTTAAGCGAATTTTACTGTAAGAGACTTCTAAAAATTTTAATCGAAAACACAAATGTGTAAAGCTGCATTTACATTTACCATCGAAAACCCCGCTAAAACTAGATTTCGATTACATAGTAGTGTATAAAGTAATACAAGAACTAGATTTAGAAATTTAGTTTTGCTTGGATTTCTAGGGTAATATATATGCAGCTTAAGAAAATTTTTGAACAGTTAATTAATTTGAACAAAAAGTTGTATATGTGAGCCATACAATTTTTTTTTTTTTTTGTTTTTTCACAAGTTTTTGAATTGAAATATCTTTCTGATGAACTATTTCATACTTATCTTATATGGTGCACCCCAGGGTATGCGTGAAACCGTATTTGGGAACCGTTGTTCTATACCACTAAAACTCGAAGTTATTATACTTTTTTCATAACTTATACAGTACAAATGCTATCAATTCAATTCTAAGGCAATAATTTTTAATCGAACTTGAATAATTTTCATTTTTATTGTACAATTAAAGGTCAAAAATAACATAATTTTTATTTTTTAATAAAAATTATATCAAACTTGGCAATAATTTTATCTAATTGCGAAAGAAAAAACTTATCACAAATCCAAGTCTCGAGACCATATAAAAGACGTCTTTTATACACTTTTATCGAGAACTAATCAACAGTGCGTTAAGGCAGCTACATTTTTTTTCAAGCTATAATTTTAATAGTAAAATGATTTAAGCCGGTATGTTGAAATGCAAAATATTCCACAAATATAGAAGCGAGGTTGCTAAGTTTTCATCAAATTATTTATTGATATTATAAGCAGTTTGCAATTCAAAAGCAGCAGAATTGATTCCCTGGTTTCAAAAGTTATGTGTGAAAATTTAAAGTCACCTTAAAATATTGTATACAAATTTGTATGTCTTTTTTATTTCAAAGGTCATATTTTGTGCTGCAGTTTAAATTTCTATTTTTTTAGCAAAAAGAGGGTTAAAAAAATTTACATCACACTAATATGCATTCGAATTTCTATAAACATAGTATAAGAAAAACCCACACACACACATAAACACGAATACATAACCATACTCACAAATATACACATGACATGCTACATACAAAACAGAAAAAATATAAGAAGAAAATTATACGCAAATAACAAACATACTCAAGGAAAGCAGCAGCAATATATAATAACAGCAACCACAACAAAAAAACTAACCAAAACCTTATTTACATGAAACAAAATAACGCATACATAATACGAACAAATATACATATACAATGTACACTGAAAAAAAAACTGTAGCATACATATCTGGTGATTTTTGGCAACCGTCTTCAATCCACAGTGGATGTTACTACAAAAAAAAATTAGCTTAAGAATATTTTGAAAGATCCTTTGTATTTATAATATAATTTTCTTATTTCTTAAAAAAAAAAGTTTTAATCACAAGAGTCTATTAAAAAAACTCTTCAGCAATTTCTTCAAATTAATATATTCATAATTCCTCAGATATTTTTAAAAAGCTTTAGCAATATTCGTTCAATAAAACGTTTTATAATATTTGTAAAACTTTCAATCAAATTTATAAATTATTGAGGAAATATGGTCAAAAGTTTCATAATTATTATAAAAAGTCTAAAATTTATTAATAATTTCATATAAAAACTGTAACTTTTTCTCTCACTGTATTCGCAAAACTATAACGCAACGTACAAGTAAGTTTTGTTGACATGCACACATACTAAGACCTCAAAATAACAACAACAGCAACAATTTGCATACTTGACAATAATATGCAACATTTTCTTTAGAAAAGTGGCAAAGACGACTATGAACGAATGTATTGAGACAAACCAAAAAATAGAAAAAAAAACAGAACAGCACTAACTATGAAATAAATGTTGTTGCATGTATGGTAAAGTGGACTGAATTTTTAAAATATCGAAAAAACTTTGAACAAAATTTTAATTCTTTAACAAAATTTACTAAATTCGCAAGAAAGTCTTTAGTTCTTTTCAATGAACTGTGTGAACTAGTTTGAACATTTTTTGTTTAATAACATTTTTTAAATAATAACTTAAAGAACTACCCTAATGGCGATTGAAACTATAAAATCTCGAGGCATTTATATAAATTTTAATAATTACTTAAACGAATTAATATAATAACTAAATTTATTCACTATCCCTAGTTAAGTAGTTAGATCCAAATAACAGATTGTAGAACAACTTCCCTATGGGGAATGAGGAGTCAATTGACCTTAAACTGACTGGTTAAAGAAGGACTTATCACAGGACTGGTATAATTTAATACTGAAGTGGGTTAAGCAGTGTCAATTGTCCTAAAATTACCAATCCTGTGACTGGTAAAGGGAGGACATACCACTTAACCAGAATGCTTATTAACAATAAAATGTCAGTTGGCCAGAATTTTACCCATTGGAAGCTGTTTAGTTTTCGTTTATTTTATACGACATGGCCCTCTTGCGACAGTCTTGTGGTATGCCCATCTTTGGTTAGTCCTGTGGCATGCCACTATGTGGTTTAAAGCAGGACAAATGACCCCCTCCTATGACAAGCCAATGTTAAAGTTGCCAGTTGTTTAAAATAGGGTAGGGTTTAGCAGAGGACCGGTCTCTGACACAAAGGGACCGATCCTGTGGCACATGCAGGACCGGTCTCATTCCCCATAGGGATTATACTGTGAGTATTTGAGTTTTTTGTTTTGCCTAATTGCTAGGAGCAGACCATTTCAAAAAAAAGGTGACTGTATTTTGTATCCTTCATCAAAAAATTAAAAAGAATCTTAATATCATTTGACCGTTCTGAGTTATGCAAATTTTTTCTGTGAGAAATTAAATAATTTTTGTGAAAATGTTACTGTTTTGGCCTCACTAACCAACAAACTAATAATCTGATTTCGCTAATATTTTGTGCACATAATATGACGATTTTTTAAATGGTAATTTGTTAAAAAAAAAGTTCAGTTTTAAATATAAAAAAAGTTATACGTGATAATGTGTGCCGGGAATTTTTCGATCTCACTCCTTAGTTTGGCGGTAATGAATGTATGTGTGCTAAATTGATAGCTTGTGTTAATTGAGCCTTAGTTAAAAAGTCAGCTATCATTATCTAGAGCAGGGGTGCCCACGGCCTATGCGCTTGGTACTCAATTGTTTTTGTAAAAACACTTAGCTATAGGCTGTGTGTTTTAATACACATATAGAGCGCTCAGCACTAGCAATACGAAATACACAAACAACTTTGTCTTATTAGTTTTTTTTGTCGTTCTTCACTTTATACACGCAAGCGCAAAGCAATGCTTTGCTGGTAAACATTGAAATATTTTTTTCTTTTTTCTTTGTATGGATTTGTTTTTACAACAAAAAATATTGAATAAAAATTAGTTTTTCTTTAAATGTATTGGTGTTTGCTCTTCCATAAGGAACTTTTGGGCACTCCTGATCTAGAGTTTTTAATTGTTTCGTCGTTTTACGCCTAAAAGGAGGCAACAAAATTTTATTAAACTCACTTAAATGTTCTTTTAGGTCGTCTCTCACACTAGAACTTTTCCATAATCTCAATTTTTTGCAATTTGACCCACTCTTAAATATATGATGATGTTGCTGATGGTTTCTGTAAATGTGCATGTAAGTGCTTTTGTATGCACGTGAGTGTATACCCAGGTAGAAATTTGGGATGGTACAAAAAACGAAGAGTTTTCAAAACGTTTGTTTTGATGGTACTAAAATAAAAGCGTTTCCAAAGCGATAATTGCAAATAATACGAAAAAAAGCATTTAAAAAACATTATTTTGGATTGCTATTCGAACGTTCGGACAAAGTATTTTAGGAATACTTTTTATACAAAACTTACAAATATTTGTGAGATAAAAACACTGTAAAAACATGGGTTCAAAGCGTTTTTCCAACGTTTGTAAAAAGTACTTTAGAAGTTCTTATCGTACAAAATTTACAACGGTTTATAAAATAAAACCAATGTAAAACCATTGCGTTAAAGCGTTTTTCTAACATTTGCCAATAGTACTTTAGAAATACTTTTTTTTTTTACAAAATATTTTACTGATTAAAAAACAACACTGTCATAAGGGGTCTATCTATATGCGAACTCGGTTTCTTATGCAATTTTTTTATATGCTTTTCTCTTCATGAACCGAGTTCAATAAATCACTCAATATAGCCAGCCCATAATGTAGCGACTCTATAAAGTGTATAGTCCTTGTATATCTTTATAAAGCACTATATTTTGAGGACAGATAAAGCAATATTTTAGAGGACTTTTTCAAAACTTAATAAAACGCTAGTTAAACTATTTAAAATTACAATGTTTTGTTACTTTATTTATATTATTTTAATCATATTTTACATGTTTCATTATTTGTGGTATTTATGAACAATTCATAAAGATCTTTATAATTTGTCGGTATGTGTGCGTGTGTATGTGTTTGTGGTTATTACTACTGTCATACAAACAAAACCACAACAAGGTAAATATTAATGCAAAAATTCATGGTTGAACAGTATAAAAGAAAAGAAAAACAAAAAGTAAAAAAAATTGAGGAATGTCCAAGACCGAATTGCACTTAATACAAAAATAGGTCTAGGACTAGTGTCCTTGGGGTATTAACTAAAAAATATTACATTTGATTTTAAACAAAAAAAAAACCCTTCACGATCTCCGAGTGAAATTCTTTATTGTCTTTACGATCAATTTCATATTAAGTTAACTATACTAATAAGGAATGGATGTGGCTTTCCGGACGAACAGACCAATGTGGCCGTAAGTGACTTCAAAATCAAAAAATTCTAATTCAGAATTTTGGGTTCACCTTTCTATTGATTTCTTTTGACGGCTAAAGTCTAAAGTTTTAAGTTACCTTCGTATTTTGTATTAACTTAAAGTAAAGGGTCCGCCATCTAACGTTTTTTTTTCAACTAGGGCTTATTTCGTGAATGGTAACACTTAGCTCATGTCTGATTTGACAGATAATTAGTTGTATCCTTCCGCTGAACGAATATGGTTGTGTATACGCTTGAACAACGCTGGGAAATATTGCGACATTACTTTAAAAATCATGGTAATGTTGCAGAATGTGTGCGAAATTGCGTACGGATTTTGGAAGAAGAGAAGCACCGTCAGCTCCGTATGTTCGTTATCTTGTGAAAAAAGTGAAAGAACTGGCATCCTCATCGATAAACCAAAGCGTGAAAAGCCAAAAACAGTGCGTACACCCGAGAATATTGCTGCTGTGGCAGAAAGTGTGCGTGAGCAAGGAGTGGCCGTTACAGTCAATGGCGATCGTTATCGGGCCATGTTGAACGAATTTTTGTTCACAAAAATTGAAGAGGAGGATATTGGCAACATTTTGTTTCAACAGGACGGCGCTACGTGCCACACAGCCGAAGCTACACTCGATGTTTTGCGCCCTGTTTTTGAAGATCGCATTATCAGCCGCAGAGCGGATGTCGTTTGGCCACCTCGGAGCTGCGATTTGACACCGTTGGACTATTATTTGTGGGGTGCCGTCAAAGATAAGTGTTACGCCTAACAAGCCAGAGACAATTGACGCTTTAAAGGACAATATTCGTGAAGCCATTGGTGAAATACAGCTGCACACAATCGATAATGTGCTTAAAAATTGGACCGATCGTGTAGGCTACTGCATGGCCAGCCGAGGCAGCCATTTGAATGAAATTATTTTCCATTATTAACCGGAAGGATTGTACTTTCAAATAAAAAAAGAAATTTGAGAAAATATTCAGTAGTTTTTTTATAGCATTTTCAAAAAAAAAAAAAGTTATTTGGCGGACCCTTTACTACTTTTGTACTCATTATTAGGGCAGGGAATTTCATGCGAATTCATGTTTTTTTCTCGATAATCTAAAATAGCTTTAGACTAAATATTTATCCGAATCATCAAATTTAAAACAAAATAGCAACGATTTGTAGTTGCAAATTTTTTTTTTTTTTTTAAAGAGAAGCAACACTCAGGAAGTTCTTCCTATTAATGAATGTGTTGCTTTCTTTGGAAAGGGGATAGGGGAGAGATGAAAGGTGGTGAAAGATGAAGGCATTCAAACATGGCAACATTGTAATTGCGCGAGTAGATAAGTCTTAGAACAGTTGGTGCTCGCCACCTGATGTAGAGTTGGCGAATTTATTGAAGCTATGGGAACACCAAAGGTGGACGCAGCGATACATATAAGTGATAGAAAACTCATACATATTATTTTTCTTAATTGATGTTAGTCGTCACCGGGAATCGAGCCCGGGACCATCTGTGTAACAGTCCAACGCGCTAACCATTACACCACAACGCCCACAAAATTGTTTATATTTCGGCAAAAGTGAATGTTTTTGCATTGTTTGACTTTCTACGGCATAGTTTGTGCTTTCAAATGCACATTTTGTCCTTTTTAGTGCATATTTTCCATTTGTTTGAAATATTATTTTTAATTGAAAAGAGCAGTTTTATGTATCGTTTTTTAATTTTACTTTTCAGAATTGTGTCATTTTGACCCAAACGGTACAGGAGGTTAATCTTGGTGGATTTACTTGAATAAACGTCACTACATTGCTAGGTCTGTCAAAAAAACAGAGTAGTATTTGGAAGATGACAAAGCCAATTGTGACAATTTTTTGTTGTTGTTTTTGTTTTTTCTTTGATATCTTAAATTTTGAATCTCGCTCCTAGACGAGGACAAGAAATTCTCATTGAGTTTGTGATTTAACATAACAAATATCTCTAGAAATTCTAATAACAAAGTCCCCTGAAGATTTCCTTGGGCAGGAATGAAGTCCGGATAGGGACACGCCTACATCAGATTGCTTTTCACAATTTGTTAAATAAGTTTTGGGACTTTAGCACATTTAATTACTATAAATGCAATTAATGTTTATCCCGATGAAAATAAATTTAGATTTTTTTTTTTAATTTTGCCATTTTTTCCCGTTTGCTGCAATTTTTCCAGTTTGCAGCGATTTTAATTTTAACGATTCTTTTCCCAATTTTGGCAATTAATTTCAATTCAAACTATTTTATTTTTTGACGATTTTGTGAAATATTAACGATTTTTAATTTTCAGTAGCTTTTTTCCAATTTTGGCGATTTTTTTACAATAAAAATTATGTGAACTTTTCAAATGTTGGTATTGTCATTTTCCAATTTAAAGCGATTTTTTTCGATCTTTTCCCGATATTATGAGATTTTTTGCAAATATTAATTAAAGTTTTAATAGTACCAACAAAAAAATTGTTAGAAATTGAAAGCAATATTCAATTAACTTTTTAATAGATATGATTAAAATATTAAATGACAATAAAATCAATTAAATAGTTACAAATTATTTTAATTCATACTACAGTTTTCTTAATAGGAACGAATTCAATTAAACTTTTAATTTAATTAACAAATATTTTAATTGAAACTCGATTTTAGTTGTTGCTGTGTTTTTTTAAAAGTAAATTTTTCATATTTGCAGTTTCCATTGTTCATATTTGTAGATTTAAATTTTCGTTTTTGGCCTTGAAATTCCATTTAAGTATCATGAAATTCCTTGCCCTACTCATCATATTTATTTCCTTTTTATTTTTTTTTAGTTAACTGATAGTTTTTGATATTTTTTTTATAATGAAAAATACTTGTAATTTTTTTTTTTACTTTTTTGTTCATAATTTTTTTCTTTTTTTTGTATTTAAATCTATTGTCTAGTTTAAGAGGATTTTGTGGTAGATTACAAATGGTATTATGAAATTGAAGCCATAAGCAAAACATTGAGGTGAAAATTATGTAATTTTTTTTTATTCATAAAATACAGTGAAAGTGTATGTATGTATGCATATACATAGATAAGATTATTATTACCTTGAATATAATATAGCGCTGCCAGAGCACTGCTCCGTTACTGCTGTAAGCAATGAAAAGGAGATTATGAAAATTATGCAAAAAAAAAGTAGTTTATATAATGAACATAATTTACATAGAATGTATATACAATGGAGCAAATATATTTGAGAAATATTTCTAGGAAAGTGAGCTATTATATTATACAAAGTAGATTTTAAAGCGGTTTTCCTTAAATATTTCTAAGAAAGTTTCCTTAAGTTCTTATCAAAAATTTATAGTTTTGAAAAGTATTATAACATTTAAGTCATCAAATATTATCTCTTGGGTCGCCTTAACCAATAAACCATATTTAACCCTCAAAACCACTAAAATTATGCTATTTTCACTGACTATTAACTTTGTGGTTTGTATTGAAAGATTTTCCATTAAATTAAATTATTTTCCCACAAAATTTAACTTTGCTACCCATCAGGATTGTAGCTGTCGTGTCAGGTAATATTACACAATTTTAATGCAATTTCGATATCAACCAAAAACGAGGGGGACGGAGGGGTTTTGAATGTGTAATCAAATATTGATACCCAAAACATTTACAAACAATGATAATTTGAAACGATGTGTACTGGATGACAGTGAACATACAAAATACATTTTTTTCTGTCTTTAAGCCAATAGCCAGCAATATGTTCGAAACACAGAAGAGTAAATAAATAAATAAAAATTGATGTCAACATAAATGGGGCCATAAAAATTGGCAAGCTAAAATGTCAAAATCAGGAAGAGGGTTGACAAAAAAAAAAGGCATAGATACTGACAGTTTATAAAGAAAGATACTATTTTATACTTATTTTTCTTTAACTACGAAATTTGCTATAAACTAACTACGGAGTTTCCGTTACATGCATATAAGGAGTGCCATAATAAAGCTCACGAATGATGTTTTCTCCTAAAACTGTAAACATTTCCAATAGTAATATATTAGTTCAGATGAAGGAAGTCCAACTATATTTTTTCTTAAATGATATTTTATACCATAGGGAAACTGTGATACTTTTTAAATTAGTTTAAAATTGAAAAATTAAGAGCTTTTTGCATGCATCTTGGGTATCAAAGACTTATACATAAAAGTGTTATAAATTAAGTAAAAAGTGATAAAAAAGTTTTATTTTTAAATTTTTTGTACCTACGCAAAAATAAATGGTTAAAGAAAAAAAAGGAAATATGAAAAAAAATGTAAACAAAAATAAGTCTTCTAGTACGAAATAATCATAATATGTTTGCAATAATCATAATATGGTAATAAATGTGGACGAAATTATTGTACATGATCATAATATGATAACTAGGACTATAAGATGGCTATAATAGTATATATTATGATTGCTACAAACATGTTATGGTCATTATAAATGTATTGTGACATTGCGTTTTTAACAATATTTGTATGCGTGCTTTATGATGTAATTACATGTTTCTATTATTTTCTTTTCTCGACAAAATAAGATGTGTGCTGAAAATGAGAAAGTTTAATTTTTTCTTTTTCAGATACTAAAGTATAAAATGTATATAAACATCGCATACATTCATAAATATAAGTCTGTAAAAATAGCAAAAAAAAAGTTACTAAAAATTAGTTAAAAATGAAAAAAAAAATTTCTATCAATCAGTATTTTGAAGTTTTTTTAATTGAAAGTTGAAAATTTAATGCTATATGTGATAGTGGCGACAACAAATTGGTTTATCGAAATAGCCCAGCAAAAAATTTCCAAAAAGGTAAGAGGGGTTTGTAATCAAGCCTTTTGGGCAGAACGCATTCCTTACTAGATTACCTACTCGATTCTTTTAACAGGGCGTGAGACTAAAATAATTGATTCTTTAGAATTGATTATTTTTTTTACCGAAGAATCATTTACTTTATATTTTTAACAACTACATACATTTTTTAATAAAGAAATAGTTCCATGGTAAAACTACGAAGTACTTACACAAAAAAAAAATAATAGTTCCCTAGAAAAAATAAGAATAAAATATATAATTCCTTAAAAAACAGAAGTAGTTCCATAAGTAAATTCAACTTTTACTCACACGTGATTCTCCTAGGTCACTCAAATATTACGATCTAAACTCATACGGAAATAAAATCCTAAAAAGTGAAACATGGAATTGTTATGATAACATGGGTTTGTCATAATTTTGGAGCTATAAACCACGAAAATACAATTTTTTAAAAAAAAAAGAACAATTCAAAATTGAAAAACAAAAATATGACTCACGCATAATCACCCTCGAAATTTTTTTTTACACTCACTCACGATAACGTCAGTAATTTCAACTTCCACTCACAATTTTCTGCTCACGTGCGCTTCCCTAATTTATACCTAACCGCAGTTTAACAAAATTTAGGCAACATGCAATTTCTGTTTTTATTATTATTTTCCTGCAAATAAAAATTTGTTTGAAAAAATATATGAGATAAATTCTTTAAAATTGTATAACTTCTTTTTTCAAAATTAGGAACTACTTCCAATAACGTCCTTTTATTAAGAAAAAGTATATGATTACTTCTTGAGTACAAAAAGTTATACATATAAGTTAATAACATTGTTATTTTCTTTTAAGTAAATAATTACTTTGATATTGAGTTCATGCTTTCTGGTTTAAATTTAAAGAATTGATTACAATACTACTTGCTTTGTTGACTCTATCGTTGCAATGAGTTTGGTATTGCAGTTACTAAATTTGGCAATGAGACATGTAATGTGTAATTTTTTCCTGGGAGTTTATAAAAACAGTTTGAATTTTGAAGCTAAATAAAAACTTTTTTTCGTTTACAACTTTGTTTGACTGACGAAGTTCCAAGAAACAAATTGTATACAAATTTTATTTGTAGTAACGATTTTAATAAAAAATGTTGAAATTTAAGGGATTATTTTTTTAATTTTTTTTAAATTTACAATTTTTAGAGCTTTGTTTAAGCCAGGGACCGTAATCATTATGAGTTTTATAATAAAAATTACACAATAATGATTATGTTATGAGTTCTAAGGATTTTCTTCAATGGTAATGATTATTTTTGAGTAATAATAAAAAAAATCCGCAATAATCATTATGTTTGAGCAAAAAAAAATAAAACTCAAAAATAATCATTATATATGATTTTTATTTTTTTCGCTCAAAATAAAACTCACTTTCATGTAGGTGTAAATATATATACATATTAGGGTGGGGCGATTAGTATGGAAGGAAAAAAATCTTATTAGGCGCTTCGCGTTTCTGATTCTTGGGATTGTACTGAGCCAAAAAGTCCACTATTTTGACTTTACGGCAAAAAAGCCCTATTTTAATAATTAACCCCTTAAACCCCACCCACAAATATGATTGATGCATTAATCTGCTAGAAAATCTTCCAAAGAAGAGATTGATACCATAATCTTGGATAAGCTCCTTCTCCTTCCTGAGATATGTCCATCCCACACATTGTTACTTTCACAAAATACGGCAAAAAAAGCCCTATTTTGAAATTAAAAATGAAACCCTTAAACCTCACCGACAATATGATTGATGCATTAATCTGCTAGAAAATCTTCCAAAGAAGAGACTGATAACAAAATCTTCGATAAGCTCCTCCTACTTCCTGAGATATGTCCATCCCACACATTGAAAGTGAGTTTTATTTTGAGCGAAAAAAATAAAAATCATAAATAATGATTATTTTTGAGTTTTATTTTTTTTGCTCAAAAATAATGATTATGGCTGATTTTTTTTATTATTACTCAAAAATAATCATTACCATTGAAGAAAACTTTAAAAATCAAAAATTTAAAAATCATGACGGATATGCAAAGATTGTCAAAAAATAATAATAATGGTGCAATAAATTTTTTTTTATGTCTCTTCTAAGTGATTGATTTTTTGATTCAAAAAAACGAGCAATAATCATTATTTACGGTCCCTGGTTTAAGCGCTTAAAACATTTGTTTTTAGAGCCGTTTTTTAGTTGCCCTAGTTATGAGTAAATATATGAATACGTTGGAAAAGATATTACACTAAGAAATCATTACAAATAAATTTCGAAATTACCAAAAAACTTTTTTGCTAAAAACCTAATTTTCAAAAAAAATTGCGCTCCGTTTTTTAATTATGAAATTAATTCCGCAATTTTTTTAAGCGGAATTTTTTGCCAAAATGTTTACGACTTTTTTTTGCGAACACACTGCCGAAAAATTTGCGTTCTTTTTTAATTTTTTTAACATTTGAAATGTAAACAGGAAATTTTTTCACCAAAAAATACATTTTTAATTTTTGTCTTTTATAAAAAAACGCAGATTTTTTTAAAAAATTAATGTTTTAACAAAAAAAAAAAAAAATTGCGTGAAACATTTTTCCAAAAAAAAAACTTACACAGAACACCCTTTTCGTGAAAAATGTTTAAGAAGTTAAAATTGGCGGAATTTTTTTTTCAAACACAGGGATAGGGACGGTATTTTAAGGGTAACGATATTTTATTTAAATAGGTAATGGCAATGTACGCCTATATTTTAAGACCCATTATGCCCGAGTTCCAAAGACTGACTAGTTTCTGATCAAACTTTGCTTAAATATATCTATGTACATTAGGGTGGTCTTTCGTTGTATGGGCGAAAAATAAAAATGAGATTTTAACTGTACCCCCCCCCCCCCCCCCCCCCTTTACAATAGCATTGATGAAATATTACAAAAATCTTTTTAAAAAAAAAAGTCTATACAAATTTAAAAAAACGTTGAAATTCGCTAGAATCAAAATGCTCTAACCAAAAATTTTTACCAACGGATATCCGTAATACTTGTATTATTTAATATTTGGGATGTGGTTAATAAAACATTTGACTAGGTTTTTGGTTTTTGTTGAATAAAATTTTCAAAAATGTAAAAAAGTAACTTTTAGGTTCACCCCAAATATATGTGCACTCTTTTGACTCTAAGTTAGAATAAGTTAGCGATTTTCTGGGAAGGTAATATTATATTACATTTTTAAATTTAGACAAAAATTTTTTTTTTTTTTTTATATTTGGTAAATTTTTCCAAGGACACATTCCCGTTATACTCTAATTTTTTGCATGGTGAATTTTTGCATACAAACAAATATTTTAAGAGGGGGGCAGCCCCAAAAATCGCAAGTTGGAAAATAAGGACCACTCTAATGTATATACAGTGATTATTTTTCAGATCTTGTCCGATTATCTCGGTAATGGTGTTTTAAGGATAACGCTATTTCAATTATATCGATAACGGTATTTTGGTGATAACGGCATTTTAGGTATTTCGGTAACGGTATTTTAAGAATAATAATATTTTAGTTATATCGGCAACGGTATTTTATGGATAGAGAAATTTCAATTATTTCCCTAACGGTATTTTAGTAATAACGATAGTCAGTTGAAAGGGTTTTGAATTGATAACGGTATTTTAGCGGTATTGCATGCCATCCCTGAAATTGAGTGCAAAAATCCACTTCTAGTACATACAAAAAATTGTGATTCCAACTATAATCAATTTTTACATTGGCGTCTATAGTTTAAGAAATAATTCACTATTAAGATGTTTTAAAGGATTTCATACTAAAAAGGAAGGTCGCCTGCGACGTTCCCCTCAGATCTCAGATGAAAGTGCCTCAGATTCCAAACTAAGCGGTCTTTATAAGTGCTGCTTAATGAAAGATATTGATAAAATGTTTTTTCAAATGTTTTCATATTCCTGAAGTAAAGTGAAAAACATTTTTATAATTCCCTTAAGAATATCATCTATGTTCAAATTTCATTTTTATTTAATTGAATGAAGTCATTTTTTTTAATTCCATTCCCATTTATTCCATTGTCATGTCCCACCATAAATCACTTAATTACTTTAAAAATTTGTTCATTTATAAATTAATAATTTTCAATACATTTTTACAAATCATAAAAGGACGTGCTTGATTTTCATTTATTACGTTTTCCTCATTCTTTTTTTTTTTTTTGGTATTGTTGTATTAGTAATGCAAAAAAAATGTGACTTTTTGTCTATTTATTCCCATTAGACTTATAGAAAATTAAAAAAAGAAATGAAACTTGAATGTAATTGAAATCAGAGTTATGTTTTGTAGACTGTTTTTTTTTTTTTAATTTTTTGCTCATAGTTGTCTACTTTTTTATAATAATTGTTGTCAATGCTCTCAGCTCAGCTGTTCATGTTGTCTCTACAAATGTTGTTGATGATAAAACATGACTTCTTGTTCTTGTTGTTGTTTGAGTGGGTATTAGGGTCTCCCATAAAAATGGATTTGTCCTTACACCCCAGTTTTATTTCAAATGGTTGCAAATGGGAGAAATCGATAATTTTTTGGAAAACGTTATTTAATACCACAATTTCATAACCCGTTTCGAATTTTTGCCGAAAATGGCCCATTTGTGAAGGAATTGTATTTTTATTAAGAATTATCAAGTTCGAAATTTTTAAAAATTTTTTTTATATATTATTTAATATACTCAAACTTATTCAGATATGGAATTCTAACTTCATTGGATATTATTAACTCATTTAAGCCTGAAATCAAAATTGACGCACAAATTTGATAAAAGCAAAAACGTGTTTTTTTTAAATTTATTTTAACTGCCTAATTTGGAGATGTCGCACAGTGCTTTGTCCCCATATAAGGAGTGGACAAAAATAAAATTTGTTTTGGCATTTTGCATACAAATTTGCATGATGGTATGTCTTGTCAAATGTAGAAGAAACATAAATCGGCGCCAGGATACGCACACCTCCCATACATCCTGAACTTTGAATTTGGTATAAAAGCTGCAATTTTTCTAATTTTAAATAAAAGCTGTAATTCTCCTTCTAATGTTTCGAGAATTGGTTGTTGTTCTTGGAATAGAATCATTAATATATGTGCCAATTTTCAATTCAATCGAATCATGGACTCGTATAGCTGCCATATATCCTTTGAAAATCATCGAATTGTAACAATTTTTCTTTTTTCTGTCCAAATTATTAAACAATTTTTTCATAATAGTATTTTCCAAAAACCCAAATCAAAAATGGAATCAGTAATGTGTAATATGACAGAAATTTTTTAAAATTTCTACACTCACAAGAACTTTTCCATAAAAAATC
This sequence comes from Delia radicum, assembly GCA_021234595.1. Classification (NCBI taxonomy): domain Eukaryota; kingdom Metazoa; phylum Arthropoda; class Insecta; order Diptera; family Anthomyiidae; genus Delia; species Delia radicum. The sequence goes on from CM037854.1 coordinate 220,525,269, forward strand.
AACAGTTATTTAAAAGTTTAATCGGTAAAGTTGTTTCAATGGAATATACAGTTAAATTAACAAAGAAATATATTTTTTAACTTCCTGTCTGTTATTCAATAAACAAAATAAACAAAAAAACGGACTTTCCGTAGTAGTTAAAATATTCAGTTAAAATTTTCTATTTAAAACAAAAGTTGTTATAATATATTGAGTATTGAAATAAACGAAAATCTATTAGTTTTTATGGATTTTGTCAATTAATTTTTCAACAGTTGAAAATAAACTAAAAAATACAATTGTTTTAAACGAAAAGTAAGTAGTCCTGTTTTTAACTGATTTTCAGTTAACTTAATGTGTATATTCAGTAGTCTTTACGGATAAAATATTGTGAGTGTACATCTTTTGCAATTGTAATTCAGAAAATATCAATTGAAATTCAGAAATTCCATTTGAAATTCTAAGAATATAAATTGAAAGTGTTAAAGATTTTTTAAATAACGGCAGATTTAATTGCAGTCTAGGGAAATCAAGGTGATATTTTTCCGATAATTATGTAAACTTTGATGAAAGCAATGAAATTTTGATAAACTTTTGACAAAATAATCAATTTTTATAAAATGTCCTCGAAAGGAGTGGCTCCGCTCCACACACAAATACGAATTAACAATTTTTCAATTTGAGTTTGAATTTTAACGTCTTTTTCAGACAATTGCAATTAATACTATAATTAATATGCAACTTTATTTAATTTTAATTGTGAAAGGCGTGGTAGAGCAGAATGTATTTTCTAAAAATCATAACTACATTATAAATTTTCAATTTTCTGAATCAGACTGCGCAGTTTCTGGTATTGAACCTTCGTCAGTGACCCTGTTTTTTATTGAATAATGTAATATTTGTTATGTTTTTTTTATTTGTTCGATTGCGTCTATATGAAATTTTCTGTGCAATCATTGACCGTGGTATAAACTGATTTCTAATGCCACATGCACTCGCACTACACGTTAGACAGAGCGCTTTAGCGCACTGAGATATCGTCAGGTCGAGTTTTGTTGTGATTAAAACTAGTTTTCATTCAATACACAATTTATTTTTTTTTTTCTTTAATTACAACTTTTATATTACAAAAATTTGCAAACGACATCTCCAAATTAGGCTCTTCAAGAAAAATCTTTGCAATTAATCTTAAAAAACACGCTTTTTGATATTTTATCAAATTTGTGCGTCATTTATGATTCCATTCTAAAGTGGGTTAATGATATCAGATGAAGTCAGAATGCATAAAAGAATAAATGCAATAAAAAATTAAAGTTTTAAGATTTCGAATTTTTGGATTTTTAAAAAAATACCCTTTATTCAAAAATTAGTCACTATCGGTCGAAAATTGGTTCTGGTTCTGGTTAACGTTTTCCAAAAATATCGATTTTTGTCATTTGGAACCTTTTGCAATAAAACTGAGGAAGTAATGAGCGAAAATCGACAAATCGTGTGTTAGGGGATATCCTAGTGGATACGTGTATGTGATATTATTGCTATTGTCAATTGTTGCTGCTGAAGTCTGTTGTATGTAGTCCTTTTTTAGCTGTTCTAGTTTTCTTTAATAATACCAACATATTGGTTGATTTTTTTCTATAGCACTTATACAGTTTTTTTTTTCTACAATTTTCTATTTAATTTTTCAATTGAACACGTTTTCCACTTTAGGGTTTTTTTATTTCTTATTTTCTACTTTTATTTTTCTTCAGCACTCACAAATGTCTATCAAATGGTTTGACATTTTACTATTTTAGTTTTTTCTTCTGCTTTTATTGTATTGCTTTATTTGTCAAATAGTGAAAATTAATGAATTGTAAACAATCAACTATCAATTTATTGGTGCAAAGTATTCATATGTTTAATATATTAACACAGAGTTGTATTTTTCAATGGAAGATATACAATGCAGGCTTTTTCAAGGAGATTATATTATAGGAGGGACAATCCGTTTCAGACACAGCATCAAACAAAACTTGCCGTTACCGAGGGGATAAAGGCGTACGATGCACAGAATAACGACACCGTACTTTGGATGAATAAACAAAGTTAAAAAAAATCTTTATCAAAAATCAATGCTCACCGAAGAAAAAATACTCCTCCTCAAACATAAAAAATAATATTCCTCAAAAAAAAAAAAAAAAAAAACAATCTTCACTAAACAGAACACACACTCCTCTTCTGGCCCAGAATCCGCATAAACATACTACCCACACTCACCATAAAAAGCTTTTACATATAATGGACATAAGTAATATTAATAATATGGTTTCCTTCTTCTGTGCATCGTACGCCTTTTTCCCCGGGGTAAAGCCATGTTTTGTTTGATGTTGTGTTTAATATATACTGCCCCTCCCATAATATAATCTCCTTTTTGTCATTGGTTATTAATCAGTAAATTAATTATGAACAATATGTTTCGAATTATAATTAATACTTTAACTATTTTATTAATATAAATACAATTTTATATTAAATTTAATGTCCATCGTTAATGTTTAAATGAAAGTTTTAACATTTAAATTACCAAATTATGATTTTGTATTCCCTTTTAAAACATTTTCTTTAAAACCCTAACAGTCAACTTGTTTCAACTCCCAAAATGTCTTTGAAAAAAGCAGATTAAATTGACAGCTTTAAAAAAAAATATGCCCCAGTTCGCCTTTTTATTATGAAACTCCTTTTACCCTCCCCAATCATTAAGTATAATATCTACTTCCCATTTTCCTTCTTTAACACGCATACCACAATTGACCTCATACATTTTTAAAAACACGAGAGAAAAAAATATTATAATGTCCACAATTTTAATCTGCCATCTTTTTTTAAAACCATCAACATTAACGCTAATCTCTCTAGTAGCCATTAATGTCATTATTTCAGGGATGGAAACCGATTCGATGCGGGTGTTCGGTATTGGTAACGCTATTTCGTTTATTTCGGTAATTGTATTTTATGGTTAACGATATTTAAGTTATTTCGGTAACGGTTATTAGCGTTAACGGTATTTTACTCATTTCGGTAACGGTATTTGAACGGTAACGTTATTTTAACGGTAACGTTATTTCAGTTATTTTGGTAGCGGGTGTTAGTTACTCAGGTAATGTCAATGCACCCCGATATTTTTAGCCACAATATATATGAATTCCAATCACTGGATAGTTTATAATGAAACTTTTGGAAAATATATATATTTTTACATCGATTTTTCTTTTCAGATCTTGTCAGATTACTTCGGTAACGGTATTTTAAGGATATCGCTATTTTAGCGGTATTGCCTACCATCCCTGCATTATTTTCCTCTTAACTTATCACCGCAATTCAAGATAAAACATGTATTTGGTGTTTTAAGTACTACCGAAGTAAAAACTGTTTCTGGTGTTGTTGAGATGTTGAAATGTAGGAGTGAATAGGAAGTTGCAATACTACTACAAATGTATTTATTTGATTTGTATAACAGCTCTTGTAAATAAGTATTAGTGAGTGGTGCACACAATGTTACTTTTTCACGTTTCTCTTATTTTATGTTGTTTTTTATTATTCTTTATCTCTTCTTCATGAGTGGCAGAGCAACATTGTCGATTTCTGAAGGCTTTTTTCTTTATGAAAAAAATGACAACAAATTGTGAGTTAAGGGGGCAACCATGGATATTTTTACTTAACCCATCAAGGACCACACATATTCTGACGAAGCTATTTTAAGTTTTACATGATTTTCTTTATCTCTAAACTAATAATAGTTATGTAAAAAAATGGCTCCTTACTTCTTCTTTGCCCCATTTGACGACCATACAGTTTTAGCCGTAAGATTTTTTTTTTTCAATTTCGTGATCTGTATTTTAATAATAGTTATGCTACAACAATTTGGCTCCATCGACTACCTTCTTGCTCCTCATTTCGCTCTTCAATAACTGTAAATTTTTCGCCTTTAATAAAGAATTATTTCTTACCAATTTTGAAACCTCCTGATGGGTAACTGTGACCAGATGGAAATTGTCTTCGTATTTAATTTTGGCTACCCCAGCACTCCATTACAAATTACCTTCCGACATATTTGCTCTATGAGTTACCTGGACAATTATAAGTGTCAAAAATGCTTGGGCTAGTATACGTGCAAAAGCGTTTAAGAGAAAATCACATGAAAATGTTTTCCTAATAATGAATGTGTTACTTTCTTTAGATGACAGATGAAAGGAGGTTAAAGCCTCCGCTAGATATTTAGTTTTTAAGTTAAGTGCAATGGGAGCATAGAGGGACTGCGATATATATGAGCGATTGAATACTCATATATATTTTTTTCAAATTAATATTGCTGTGGCTGGGAATAGAACCCTTAACCTTCTGTGTAACAATCTAACGCACTAACTATTTCACCATGACGCCAACAATTAGTTCAGACATTCATATGCAAGAACTGTGGCCCACAAAACCCTAAAATCATTTGAATTCCCACAAAAGAGACAAATTTCGCTTCCCAGATGTTTGAGTCGGCACTCTCAATCCGCCATCTCATCCCCACAGTCCCCCAGTTTAGCAGTCAGTACGGGAAAAAGTCAATAAGTAACTAATGGGCTATTTTCCCTATCGAGAATTTCTTTCGTACACCCAGGAAACAGATTTGGTGTTGACAACCGAATTTGTTGACAATCGAATGATTGGGATGTGGTAAACCAATTTTTCAGTTGTGACTACAAAATTTTTATTGAGGCAATCGAAATGTGCTCATTGCAGTCGAATTACTAATGTATCGACATCGAACGATTATATTATAGTTTCGGAATTTCTTTTGTTTCAATCAAATGGTTGTTAACATAATCAAAGCATTTTATTGCGGCAACCGAAACATTCGATTGGCAACAAATACGTTAACAATAACACATCGTCCGCAACGACTTTAAGGCCCGATCGGCGAGCATTATAACATCAACTTTGAGCTCACCCCACCTTGAGTTGTTTCTCTCCTGACTTGTTTTTATACTTCTCTATTAGCACCCTAACAGCCTAGTGAACACCCTAACAGCCTAGTTAAGTGCAAGCTTTATTGAGAGTCCCTTGAGATATGAATGTTGACTACCAGAGAGTTGTGGCTATCTCTCAACAAGTATTCTAATATGTGAATCGATGAGTGTTTAAAGTATATTTACAAACTAATTGGTCTTAAGATCATCTTCGAGTAAAAGCCAGCCCCTTTTTATTAATCTTAGGTATAAATACCACCTAAACCTTTTTTCAGCTTACAAGCACGTAATTGAGAGAAAAGTAAAGTTTTTATAGCACAATCAGCCAGTAATCAGAAGATTGTCATACAGACCCGGCGATTAGTATGAAGAAAAACTTAAAATTTTCCAGGCTTTTTTTCAGGGTAACAGTATAATTTCCAACCTCACCCAATCAATATTCAAAGTGGTCGCGAGATATGTAACAATTTTATTAGAAATATACTGAAGTAAAATAAAAAAATTTCATTTAAAATGTCCTTACACTAGAAAACATTTTTAACAAATTGTAAACCATTACTTGTTGTAAACTGGTCCCATTCTTAGCGATATCATCGTCAGGGGACAACGTTCTTAGAATATCTAGAGATATTAATTATTAGAGATGTTAGGTTAAATCACAAACTCAATGAGAATTACATGTCAAGGTGAGTGACGATTTTCAAAAATAAAATTCGGATAGGAAATAAATTTGGGGATTTGAGCACATTTAATTACTATAAATGCAATTAATGTTTATTCCGATAAAAAAATAAATTTAAAATACTTAAATGAAAAAAATGTTAAATCTAAAGTAAGTCAAATTCAATTAAGTTACAATCTGGCATCTCAATTTCGAACTACAAATACGCATACATAAAATAAATCTTTTTCTCTATTATATTTACCATAATACTTTGTACATTGCAATTGTAGTTATTTGAGTAGATCTAGTTAACTTTAATAAAAATTACTTTTGTGTACGTGATTGTAACTACGTACACTAGCACTACGTTTACAGTGAGTAAAGTGCATTGTATGAATGTGTTAGTAGTAGTTTTTATATGTATACATTTGATTCCTACTACTACTTGCATTTTTATTTGTTTATGTTTTAATTTTTTTCTTTTCTAAAACTTTTTTGAATTTGTAATCGTGTAACCCAAAATATACTAAGACAAGCCATATTGGAATTGACGGTACTAGAAATGACATACAGCGAGATATGATTAACAGAAGTTCAGATATAAAGTCTCGTCGTATACCTAAGAACCCTTTTATAATCTACAATAATAGCTGGTTTATTATTGCCCCAAAAATATTCGTTTTGTTTTCTCATTTATGGAAAGAAGAAAAAGAAAATAATTTTTGTAGAGTTTTGGAGACTTTCGACTTTCGACTTTCATCCATCCAAGCACTCATACAGTTAATGTGTCAATTAATATATTTTTTTTTATTTGTTAAATTATCTCTATATGGAAAACTTTACCTACAAAGTGTATCTCTTTACTTGGAATCGAACCGGCAACCCTGCACAGGATTTGACTCGTATCATCAGAATCCGAATTACATAATATATGAACAATTTAGTTTTCTTTGAAATGTTTAATATTTTTAATCATATAGTTATCACTAGGGCAACCAAAAAAAACATCACTAAAACAATGGTTTAAGCGCTTAAAAAACCTCGAAAAACAGTAAAATAAGCCTTTTAAATATCAAAATAAGCTGTTTAATTTAAAAAAAAATAAATCGATAAATTTCAAATCCTTTTATTAAAATCGTTACTGCAAACAAAATTTGTGTAAAACTTATTCTTTGGAACTTCGTCAGTCAAACATAGGTGCAAAGGAAAAACTGTATTCTTACAGCCATACCTAAACAAGAGCGGCAAGCGGAACGTTTTTTTACCGCCTAGCGTTAACGCTGAACTGTCATCCCTAAACAAGAGCGGCAACGCTACGTCAAATCGATAAAAACAGGGTTATCAAAATAAAAAATATAACAACCCTGATTATTTTGACAATAGAGTACATTACAATATTGGTGTTTCTGATTTATGTTTTGTGTTTTGTATAATAACAAATATATATAAATAATAATATAATATATATACATAAATAACAAATATATTTTTTTCTGTCTTGTTTTTTTGTTTATATCAGGGATGAGAAATGAGAATTTCGTTTCGGTACCAATAAAATTTTCAAATAGTACTTTTTCGACTCTCAGAGTACTAAAATTATTTTTTATTTTATTTTTCTTAAAATTCATACAAATTGCATTAAAATAACATTAAATGTTATTGAACATAAATTTATGTTTATATGAATTTATAAAAAAATAAAGTTTTACTTTAAAAAAAGTATATTTTTTAAATTAATGTACAGGAACAAAGAACTCCAAATTAGATCCAAATTAAGTTAATCAATACAGCTAAAAAAGAATTTTATAAATTGGTTGATAATAACTTGTTAGAGATTTTAAAATTGTAACAACAAGAATTTGTTGCATTTAATAAATCTTTTGTTTGTATTAGATTTGATACTGTTGGAACATGAAGTCTGTTTCTGCCTTTGGTTTTAATCAGATTTTGGTATGGAAAAATTCTCTCAACGTTTGCAGAAGAATGTGGTATGGAGTAAATACCTGCAGCAATTCTTAAAATATCGGGAAACAAATATTTGTTTAACTCATTTTTAATTTTAGATACTTTCGAACAGAAACTACATATATTTTCCTTTCTAGAAAGTTTTAGTTCTTGCCAATCTGCCAACGCTCTGTATTGGATATTAATGGCGTCAAAATTATTTTCTTCGTTTGGAAAATTTTTTTATCCAAAATTTCACGATTCTTGGTTCTTCCGCAAACAACGTTTTCCGGTAAAAGCTTGCTGAACCAAATTAAAATTTCATTATCAAAATTTACTCTGGTCTTTAAATCCTCACAAAATTTAATATAACATTTTTTGGAATTTTCTTTTATATGATTTACAGTGCCGGATTCAATCTGATTTGTATTTATATACAAATCCACTTCCGTACCACAAAAAACGTCGTTTAGCGGAATATGGTTATCGTGGATATTTAATTGTAACGGTGTGCAATTATCTAACACATCTTTATTTATGAAGTTGCGAGCAATATATTAATAAAATTTATATATTAATAAAAATTAAAAAATAAAATGAATTAAAAACTTTATAATCGTCCAATAGTATCAAATGAGTCGCGGGAGTACTTTGGAACATCGAATAGTATCAAAAAAAGTACTATAGTATCAACTTTGCCATCCCTGGTTTACATTTGTTGTCTTTTGCAACTAACTTCACTATGAAACGCTCTGTCAAAATTGGATTTTCCAATTGCATAGAGTTGCCGCCGCGTTGACGCCGCGTTATTTCGGGATGCTACATACAAATTGTATGGGCATGAGAATTTTTGACAGCTAGAAAACGCTTGCCGCTCTTGTTTAGGTATGGCTGTTAGGCTTTAAAGTTCAAATTGTTTTATCGAAATATTTTTCAATAAACCATCAATGTGTAATATTAAATTTTCAACTTTTAATTTAAAAAAAAAAATTAAAAAACATATTGCAAACAAATTAAAAAAAAGCTAAAAAAAAAGCTCTAACAAATATAGCTTAAAACTTTCATAATTTCATGATCAGAACTTGTATTTAGTCCAAAAAGTTCTATTATTTCAAATAAAAACCAAGCTATAGCTTATTTTTGGTTGCCCTAGTAATTACATTTGATAATTGGATACCAAGTGTAGGACAGAGATACCGAAGTAAAGCATTTACAATCGTCAATCATAACTACTATTACAATAAATTACAAAATAATTTTCTAAATTTCTCATTTATAGAAAGAACTTTATATTAGTACTGAATCTGGTTAAAAGGACATAGTTCAAATATCGGTCCCAGTATAAATCCCAAATTTTTTAAAAATATATTTCGATTAGTCTTGACAGGATTTTAACACAGGATTCAATCCTTATTATAGTTATAAAAACATGAAAAAGTATACCTTTTTTAAAGCTTTAGTTAATATAGCAGCTGCTCCAAAATTATTGAAGTTGTTAATTTGTTGTTGCTGCTGTTCTGGCTCAAGAGTACATTGCAATTTCTGATAACAATACAATGTACGTTGCTGTTTATATTACTTTATCATTCTCGATTTTAAGTATTTATTTTATTCTAAAGTTAGTTTCTGCTGTACTTCATCTTTTTTATCAATTGTTAGCAGAGGTGCAGTGACAAAAGCTTTTTACTTTGTTCACAATGTATGTATATAAGGGTTATAATAGTTTTGTTGCGAAAAAATTAAAGGCCACCACCTTATGGAGAATATTGTACTGATAATAAATATCGTTTTTCTAAGTCAATTCGGAACAAAATCCTTCCGCACCCAAAACCAATTTCTAAAAGCTTTTGTTATTTAAAAAATTGATTTTTCCCTGCTATGCCATGTAATTTTTGATATTTGCAAAAAATTAAAGAAGTTATAACCCTAGTTTATATGTTACAAATGAAACAGAAAATAATTATAAAAATAAACATATTAGAGGTGAAAATAATTTTGTTTTGAGGTGAAAATCTTTTGGGTGTAAACAAAAACATTTTTGAGGTGAAAAACAATTTTTATGGTAAAAACCAAAACTTGGTTTGGAAAATGTATAGATGAAATAAAAATTGAGGTGAATTTTAAATATAAGGTGGCGCAAAAGTAATCCTCCTATCAGAAAATGCTATACATAATAAATACATAATAAAAAAAAAACATCGGAAGGTTATTTTTGCGCCACCTTATATTATTCTTCTTTTAGCGTCTGGTGTGAAAACATGATAAACTACTAAATATTTGATAAACTACTATGAAAATGTACAAATATACACCATTTTGCATGGTGAATTTACTTTCACAATTTCACTCATAATTTTTGAAACCGCTGGACCGATTTGCTCATTTCAATAAGAAACTGCTCGGGAGAATGCTTAATAATCTATTAAAATTACCTAAACCATCTCTAAATAAACGCTTTATATACACGGTTTAAAACAGAAAATTGGAAGAAAAAAAATTATCTTAAATTTCACAAAAAAAAATTTTTTTTTTTTACAAAATGAAAATTATTGAAAATTTTTCACTTTTTTGATATTTTTTTCAAAATTTTTTGCGGGAAAAATCTTCTCGAAACGAAATTAAAGAAAAAAATCTCCGGAAAAAAAACGCTTAAAATATATCAATTAAAATCAAATAAGTTAAAGAAACAAAATTTCAATGAACAAAAAAAAAAAAAATTTTTTTTTCAATATAATTTTCCTTAAAAGTTTTTATTTTCCTCCATTTTTTGGCCAAGTTTTATAATTTTAAAGAAAAAAAATTTAAAAATATGGAAAAAAATTCTAAAAAACTTTATTTAAAAAATGCATATTTGTCTTCTCTGCTTATTACTTATTAAAAATGTTAATGAATATTACATTTCCGAAAAAATGGTAAGGAAATGTTTGCTTATGTGGACCTAAAAACTAACAAGGAAGGTATCCAGACCCGGACTGTAACATCTTAATGAGCTACGGATAAGTTGTAGAGTATAGAAATTTAAGGGACCTGTGTTTTTTTTAGCTGCCCAATCTAATTTTTAAGCTTTACTAAGTGCTGTCAAAAATAAACCCATTTTATTACGCTTTTTGGTTTATATCGTTCTATAGAAAAAATTTGGTATCAAATGAAAGGTTTTCTGAAGACACATTTACTGATCTACCCAAATATGACCAACGATTTTCAAGTATTTTTTTTATTCAAACACATATGTTTTGAGTAACATTAAATCGGTGTTTTATTAAGGAATTTTTGTTGTATTAAGATAAAAATAATGTTTAGCAGTGCCTATTATATTTAATCGAGCGAAAACAATAGAAAATATATCAATGGTCCGTTTTAGCGAAAATTATTGAAATTTAGTTTTTCACATTTTTATTGAAATTGTGAACAAGTTCTTTACCGTTTGCAAAAATCCGACTTGGAAAATTCTTTAAAACTTTCTTATTTACTTTTATATTAATGAAAAATTATGCTTTATGTTGCGTTTTTTTGCAACGATACAATAATACCAGGAAAAACATGTGGCATTGAGGTCGAAACTTTTTTTTAAATTAAGATAGCGGAAATAAAACTTCATGACAGTTGAAACTTTTGTAACACGAAAAAAATAAAACCTCTACTTTAGAGAACAGGCCGCATTAGCGAAATATTTCCTTACTCCAAAAAAAAAAAAATTGGCTATAACTTATGGTAAAGATAAAAATTCTTCAAATAACTATTATTTTTATATAGCAATTTAAAAGAAAAAAATTTTGTGTCCTAGTCATCGTTTAAAGAGTCTACGTACTGCATTTCATCATTATATGCATATGTACACTTTCTGCATGTTTGCTTTACTTTAACTATGCTACAAACATCTTCTAATTATTATTTATTTTTCCTATTCACTTCGTTCTTCATTTTTTATTTTCATTTATTTTTTTTTTATTCGTTTTTAAAGAGTTTACTTTTCTACAAGGTTATAAGAATATATTTTTTTATGCATGTCATCGTTAAATTGCTTTTTACTTATAATACTCCTATGCTGCAGTACAACATGATAAATGTCCAGCTCTGGTTTTTTAAATAGAGTTCCAGCACGGTATGCCCAAATATAGATTAATCTAGAATCCTCTATAATTGAAAATGTTTTTGGAATATTGTTTTTGATGTGTTGCAAACTTAATTTGAAAATATTGACTACGGGACCGTTTTTAAAATATTTTGAAATCCTTTAAAAAATTATATTAAAGAGGATTAACAAATATATTACATAGTTTTCCATAGTTTCTTCTATTATTTGTTTTATATATAACGAGATTTCAACCTCCGTATATTAAAAAAAAAATAAAGCAACTCAAACATATTAGCTAGGTTGATACTAGTATTTCGATCTGGCTAAAGATCTCATCAGAACCAGAAGTTTTAGAAAAGCTAGTCTCCAGAAGAGGCAGAGCTTTAACAAAAAAACCTTTTAATCATCATTTTGCTCTATTCTGGGCAATCAACCACGTGGCTAGAGTATTTTCCTAACAAGCATCATGATGTTACTAAACTTTGATGACCAAAAATGTTCTATTTATATAAAAAAAAATTAGTTTTACTCTGGCTTAATTAATAGGTTTACAGTTTCTTTTTTTTTTTGTTTTATGTTTTTATATACAGCGAGATTATTTATGTTATTTTTATTTATTTATGCAGAGCTTTCAACGTCCTGTGTATTTACAAAAATAAAGCAAAATTTAGTTCGTTTAACTCAAAATATAAATCATGGCTACACTCATAATAATCCATGCATACAAATGCGAAATTATTGTCAAAACTACAAAAACTTTTCGTAAAATAAACAAATTTTCTTACAGTTTTGTTAGTTTTTTGTTTTTTTTTTTTTTTTTTTTTTTTTTTAATGTTTATTTAAACAGAATTTATATAGATACTTAACTATAAATAAACAAACAGTTGTAGATATAACTTAGTTATTATACATAGTCCCACAACGAGCTCTCAAGTATATATGTAACATGTAAAAATATTTTTTTTTATAACTTATATTGATATTTGTTTATACAAAATATGTATTTATATATAATTTAATGTAAAGAAAAAAATTTAAAAAAAAAAAAATTACTTTTATAATGAAAAAGGATTAAAGCTATGGTCAGACAATAAAAAAAAAAAAAAAGAGAATGGCAAATACTAAGTGAGCCACCAATATTTTCTAGTATTTACGTTTGGGATCATATTCTTATCTCCTGAGTAAACGCTTGGTCAAATCTGGCGAGTGTCTATTGTTAGTTCGTTGGTAGAAAACAGCTTTTGTATTGGCTCGTCTATAAAATATGGTAAATTATTGGAATGCCCGAATTCGTTTTGTATAAAACCATTTTAATTCGAGGCATAAAAAGGGCCTCAGGTGGTACGTATCCATTTTGCAATGTCCTATATATATATTCATCACTAGCATAATAAGGAGCCATAATTAGATTATTTTCATAGCATTCAATGCTTTTTGCTATGTGGTTTCTTATTATATGGATAATGAAATTATCAATTCTACTAATCTTTGCCTCATTGTATAGTTTTTGGTTTGATATATATTTAATAAGTTACTATTGGAAGACCTATGAAGAGATGTACAACCTCTCAAGCATTTTCTCTCAAAGACTCTTAGTTTTTCCATATAGGATGGGGAAATATAAACCATATTTGGCAAACCATACGTTAGGATAGGACGTATTAAAGATTGATACAAAACTACTTTCACCTTTGATTTGATGTATTTTGAATAGAATAACTTTTATACATGAAAAAAACTTTTCTCGCCTTTATGAGTTGAGAATTAATGTGATCATTAAAATATAGAAATTTATCAAGGTGAATACCTAGATATTTTACAATTTGTTTATTTGGGATGTATATATTGTTACTTGGATTGGATTCCAAAGGATTTCCAATTATTTTTAATATTGCTGTTGCATTTTCCAACGGGAGGTCGGAAAAGTATTGTTTCACATTTATTAATGTTAATTTTCATTTGCCAATCTGTGGCATATTTTTCTAGCAGTATTAAAATAATTTTGTAGTTTTTCATTGGATTCTCTATTTTGTTATCAGCGTGATAAAGAAGAATATCAATCGGCAAAACCGATAATATTTTCAACCTTATTTAGAGATCATATAAGAATAAATAAAAAGTAATTGGGGAATTTACAGTACCCGTTGTTGCAAACCGTTAACATAGTAAATTTGTTTGTACTAACTTTGTTATTATCACAGATAAAAAAGGATTTGTTGTTTAAACATATTATGTACAAGTATAATTAAGTGTATAGGAAATTTATATGTGAATAATTTGTATATTAAACCAGGGATCCAATAGCTATCGAAAGCCTTTTCGAAATCTATTAGACAAGCTCCTGTGCATAGACCTTTGTTAGATTCCAAAAGACGTTGAAGCAAGTAAATGTATTGCCTGAACAGTTGAGTGCTTATATTTAAAAAACCAAATTGGTTATCATTAATTAAATTATTTTCCTACAAAATTCAACTATGTTATTATTTATACAAACTTCAAAAACTTTGCTTATATTTGGAAGTAAGCTTATTGCGCGTAAATTTTTTGGGGTTACTATGGGTTGTTAGTTTTTTGTTTTTATATACAACGAGATTATTTTATGCTATTTTTAATTTATAACGAGATTTCAACCTCCGTATATTAAAAAAAATAAGGCAACTCAAACATATTAGCTAGGTTGATACATGTATTTCGATCTGGCTAAAGATTCCATCAGAACCCAAAGTTTTTGTTTCGAACTTTTAAGTTATTTTTTTTATAATGATCAATTTAAGCCTTAAAACTCAAAACATTTAGGTACATCGAAATATTACTTAAAAAACTAAGAAAATTATCGAAAAAGCAATGGAAGACATTGGAAATCTGCTCTGGCGAGTTTTTTATATACTCAATATATTGAGATGAAAAAAACATTTTTCTTAGAATTAAAATCAAAAAAAAAAATTACGGAGAAAAAATTATCTGCAACAAAACGTTTGCGAAGAAATAACTATTGAAAAATCTTCCGGTAAAAAAATCTGGAAAAAAAAAAATTGAGAAAAATATTTTTATCCTTTTTGTTTTAATCGATATAGTTTTCAGCGCTTTTTCAGAAGTTAAATTGGTATTACTTATACCAAATATTATTAGAAACGATAAATTGACAATTAGAGGCAAAACATAATATCGAAAAGAAATTTCGCGGAAAAAAATTTTAAATTTCGCGAAAAAAAAAATCTCTAAAAAAAATTTGCACTGTAAAAATGTTAACAAAAAAATGCGAAAAAATATTTCATAAAAGTTAGGATAAAATAAACGGCTTAAAAAAAATGTTTTGAAAAAAATATATATTCCGCTTTTTTTATCATCAATCGATATATTTTTCAGCGCTTTTTTAAAAAAGTATGTAAACGGTCATAACTTACACAAAATTTTACTTTTAAAATCTTGACATCGAGACACAAAATTCTGAAATATTTTTCTTTTCTCTTAAGGAGTACGTACGAGTGTTTAACTATCTTAAGTACGAAAAATATTAAAATGCTGGAAAATTATGTTCATGAAAAAACTGTCATATTAATTAGGATTTCTCCGATAGAGTCAGCAATTAATTAAATGATAAAAAAAAAATATTAAGAAATTATGATTGATTGAAATACCTTTGTGTACATTTATCAAAAAATTAATTTGTAAAGAAAAACCAGACAAGTATTAAATTTGGGTTGTCCACATTTTGCATACCTTCCACAAATAAACTAAAAAATTTAAAACAAAAAAATCATTTTTGAGATAAAACATTATTTTGTGGTGGAAAAAAAAATTCTGAGGTGAAATAAAAAATTTTGGTTGAATTTAAAATTGTTCATCTATAAGCGTCTTTTGGTAAGACGCTACTATGAAATTGTACCAACAAAGGGGGCCTCCGATGCGTTCTATCCTTAATGAATTTTTTATATTTGATAAGAAAAAAAATAAGGAACACATATATTTTGGCTTCTTGTTAAAGAATTATAGTTGTATTAAATTAAAAAATATGTATATTAATGCCTAATAAATTTAATCAAGGGTGTGTCTGAACTTTTTCCGATATTCGTTATGTTCGGCTTTTATGCTACTTTTTTTCCGAAGAGCTTTTTAATCTATATTTTTAAAAAAATATGAAAAAAAATCATTATAGAGGTGAAAAAGTGTTACCACAGCACTTTTTTTTAGATAAAAAATTATTTTGTGGTGAAAAAAAAGTTCTGAGGTGAAAAAAAGTTCTGAGGTGAAATAAAAATGTTAGTTGAATTTAAAAAATTGTTCATCTCTAAGCGTCTGGTGGAAAAAATATAATTCTTACACCAACAGACGCTGCTATGGAATTTTACTAACAAGAGTAGTTCTCCCGATGGGTACTCTCATTAATGAATTTTGGATATTTGATAAAGAAAAACAATAAGGGACACATATATTTTAGCTTCTTGTTTAAAGAATTATAGTTGTATTAAATTAAAAAATATGTATATTAATGCCTATTAAATTTAATCAAGGGAGTGTCTTAACTTTTTCCGATATTCGTAATTGTTTGGCATTTAATGCTACTTTTTCCGAAGAGCTTTTTAATCTATATTTTAAAAAAAATATCAAAAACATCATTATAGAGGTGAAAAAAATTCTGTGGTAAAAAAAACATTTTTGAGATAAAAAATAATTGTTGTGGTGAAAAAAAATTCTGAAAGTGAAATAAAATTTTAGTTGAATTTAAAAATTGTTCACCTCTAAGCGTCTGGTGGTAAGACGCTACTATGAAATTGTACCAACAAGGGGTGCCTCCCGAGGGTACTCTCCCTTAATAAATTTTGGATATTTGATAAAGAAAAAAAATATTTTGGCTTCTTGTTAAACAATTATAGTTGTATTCAGTTAAAAAAATATGTATGCTAATGCCTATAAAATTTAATCAAGGGAGTGTCTAAACTTTTTCCGGTATTCTTAATTGTTCGGCTTTTATGCTACTGTTCCGAAGATCTTTTAATCTATATTTTAATTACCACACTATATATGATAGATTGATCTCAAAATTGTTGGTTTCTCGAGAGCAGCAAAGCTGCTTGCACAAAATTCTGAATTTCAATAGTTTCAGACATGTTTTCATACAAAAATATATTTACTTTGGACCCCACTTTTTAACTAAAAACGTGTCCATTATTTTTTTTTTTTTTCTTTTTCACAAAATTAAATCTCACTAAGCTTGGAGAGAACTAATCAGGAGACTTCGCTTGTAAGATAAAGAAATTTTTATGGAAAATTAAGAGGTAACTTCACATTTTCACTCATTTGACCGATTTAGCCCATTTCAATACGAAACTGGATGTTCATCAATTAAGGAAAAATGAGTAGTCCGAACAAATAGAAGTAGGTAGGCTATGCTTAACACGTTGAGTGCCATCATACAATTTCAAAATATATTCGTAGTGTCAATAAATAACAACAAATGTAAATTAATCTTAATCAATATATATATTACCTTTACTGTACTGTCGCAGAAAATAGATTTCATTGAATTCACAAATGGCCGTGCACCGCCGGCGGTACACACGGCACTCTAATCAAAGTAACCAAAATAAAGTGTGTACCGCCGGCGGTGCACATGGCACTCAATGTGTTAAAAAACTAGCACTTGCAAAATGTCACTTCGAAAAATCTTATTGACCATTTATTTTATGTTTTGCTTGTAGTTTCAATTAACTGAAAATGTAATTTAACATAAAAGCTAAATCACTTAAAATCCGGTCTATTTACTGTTCATTTAAAACAAATATTTCTGTTATTTATTTTTAAAGATTGTTTTAAATAGTTAAAATTAAATGTTTCAAATTTTAATCAGTAATACAAAATATTATATTTAGTTGTTTGTTTAGTTTCTTGTTTGTTATTGTTTTTTTTTCAACAAAATGTAGAAACACACACTACATACACATCATGTTTGAATGGCTGTAGTATTTGTGTAAATTTTTTCAATTTCTTGTAATTTGAATTGAAAGAATTTTGTACAATAAACAAAACATTTAAATAAAAAACCCGACTGGAATTTTTTGAATATTTTTTATTTGTTAGTCAAATAAAAATATAAATTTATAATAATAACTTGTAACGGAAACGGAAACAAGCCCCAATATTCCGTTTTTGTGGGTTAAATGTGTATGGAACTTTAAATAAATGAAAATAATAAAAGAAACTAAACAAATCGGTAAATGGTAGTAAATTATTTTGAATAAATATATATAAGAGTTGATATTAATATATTTTTTAAAAAATAAAAGTATATTCCTTTGTTTTTGACACACCTTTAAAACTTTTTAGTTCACCACAAACAGCAGTGAACTACATACTATTCTGAGTGTACAAATAGTTGTTTGTTTAAACAAATTTTTACAAAGTTTCCTGCGAATTTTTTATTTAAGTCTCCCAAAAAAGGTATCGTTTTTGGTCGCCTAATTTGACAACTATATCCCACAGATGAATTTATTTTTTTCCAAATTTAATTAAAATCGGAGATTTAGCTTTAATCCACAAATAAACCCTAGACCTTAAACCCGTTTTAATAAATTTTATAACATCAAGAAAAATGTTCAAATAAAACATTAATTTATAAGGTGATCACAATTAAATATTTACCCAGCTTCAAAAAAGTATAAAAATCTGAAATAAATAGGAAAAATAAAACAAAAAACAATTCTTAAGACCTTTATTTAAAATCTTTCCTAAACATTTTCAATACCATATTGTCCCCCCCTATTTAGAATTCTGTATATATGCTTATACCACGCCAAAGAAATCTTCTTTTATATGCTTGATATGTGGCATTTGCCTTTAAGATGAGCTTAGCACAATAAGCTCTTTTATGCTGTCTTTGTGTATAAATGTGTCAGTATATGAGTTTATTTAACATACAATACATACACATAAGTTTAAAGGATATACGTGCCCAACGTAGAAAAGCATTACCATATAATTGGTTATATTAGTACATATTTGGTACTGGCATGTAGTTACAATTTTCATTACAAATCTCATTACCTTATATGGGATGTCGTGCAAAATAATGACATATCATTACCAAAGACGTAACAAAAAATAGAAAAATATGTGCTTACCAGTATGGACAAACATAATGAGTATAAAAATTGATTTTAGAAAAGTTAAATTCAATTAAAAAATATTTCTTTTATTGAAAAATATGTGTCCATACGGAATTTGAACCCAGGCCTCCAGGTTGTCAGTGAACCGCTCTACCATCTGAGCTATCTCGACATGTTGCACTTGATAGAAAAAAAACTTAAATGACTTGCTTGCACAAAATGTCATTACTTTCCATCCAACAAAAATCTAAAATAAGTAGTTATATATGTAAGTAATTACTAGATGTGAAAAAATAATGAGTCTAAACATTGATTTTCAAAAAATATTTAGATCATTACTTTAAATTTAAAATAATGATAAAAAAAATAAATACTTATGGGTAACGCATTATTTTTTTGTATTGAAATAATGCGAACATTGACGAGTTATAAGTCCTTATTATTGTGTTAAAGTAATGCAGAGCGTAAACTGGTTGTCATTACTGGTAGTGGGAAAAAGTAATGACGTGTATTTCGAAAAAAGCTCATCAGATACCGAAGTTTAGAGAGAGCTAGAGCTTCAAGATTATGCGGACCTTATATTATATATACTTACTAGAGTTGAAAAAAGTATGAGTCTAAAAATAGATTTTTAAAAAAATGATTAGAGCATTACTTCTTATTTAAAAAAAATGATAAAAATGACTACTTAAGTCATTATTTTTTCTATTGAAGTAATGGGGAAATTAATTAGTTATTAGTAAGTCCTTTGTATTAAAGTAATGCAGTGAGTAAGATGTTGTTATACTGATAGTGAGATAAGTAATGACATGTCATTACCGTTTCTACACTGGGTGTATGATGTGTATGTATGTGTTAAGGATACCAAGAGTGTTAGTTTGCCTACATCATGTATACATTTCTGGGGCATACTGTTGCATTTATTGCCTTAAAGTTAAATTGCCTCGAAACTTCTTTTAAAGCCCTGGGGAAATCATATAACAGTGTTTTTTTTTTTTTGTAGTTTATTGCAAAGAATATTATGTTTAGCATATTTTTAAAGTTTATTTCTTTATACTTTTATTATCCTTGTTATCCTGTTGCTGCATAAAAATATATACAACTTGTTAGAATAGAATATTTAAAATTATAATATTTTTTTAAGTTTTATTTTATAATAAATTTTTCTACTCTTTTTAAAAATATGAATACTTACACACTACACAATAGCTTGTTATGTACGTTACCACCCCCCTTCTTTCAATTTTATAATCGTCCAAGTATATAGGGATGGCTCCTTGAAAGAAGCTCAACTGTGTGGGTAAAATATCTTATTAAACAACTACATACATAGACATTAGTACAATATCAGCTACATAAACTACAAAAGAATTTATAGGAAAAATATGTACAAGTATGCATAGAAAAATATGTTGTTCCTATGATGTGCTAATATTTATTTGCATTTAAAAAGACGTTGTCTATAACAACACGACATATGCAGATATTTAAAGGAATGCAAAGTGTTACTAAAGGAATAGGCAATACGTAACTTTCTAATAATTTTATGGACAATTATTGATTCAAAATATAAGATTTTGATATTTTTCAATTAACCAATTTTTAAATATTTGGCAAAGCATAATGGGCTTTTCAAATTTGTTTATTATTGCCATATGGCAACTCTGACATTATTATTTATAAGTTATTAAAGTTAGTATTTCAATGAAAACTAGTCATTGTTTATGTTAAAAAAAAAAAAACAACAGAATACATTTTTTTGCATATATGGTTTTACAACATCAAGTTTCCAAATGGCTTGGAAATTAGGTCGTGTTGTGCCTATATTGAAAACTAGTGGTAATTACAAATAATGATAATCTGAGACCTATAAGTATTTTGCCTGCTATGTCAAAAATTATTGAAAATATTATGAAACTGCAAATATTGTCCCATTGCCAACAATTCTCGCTTCTTCACTCAAGACAATTTGCGTTTAGGAGAAACCATAGTACAACATCTTTACTTCTTTCTCTTACTGATTCCATTCGTAAAAATTTGGATAATCACAACAGCTGTATTGTTGTTTCTTTGGATCTGACTAAAGCATTTGATCGTATTAACCACACTGTTCTAATAAGAAAACTAAAAGAAAACTTCAATTTTTCAAATCCGCTTGTAAACTGATATATTCATATTTACTAGATAGATCTCAGTTTGTTTCAATTAACGGAGTTAATTCTGGTATTGGGGCCGTCACATCTGGTGTACCTCAGGGTTCCGTTTTTGGGGCCAATACTTTTTCTAATTTATTTGAATGATTGTATTTCTCTAATGGAAAAACAGTTTTTGTAAACCCTTTGTATTTGCTGATGACATTTATTACTTTATAGTACAGTCTGCAGACACCCTCAGTTTTCGGAAACTTTGCTAACAATCATATGGATTCAATGGGCGACATGGATGCACGTTACTGTTTGGAAATTAATCCTAGCAAAACTAAAAGGCAATGAACTTTCGTTTACAAAATTGGAATGTTATATATCCAAGAATTTCTGTTAATGAATGTGATATTGAGTATGTAAATTCATTAAAATGTCTCGGTGTTATATTAGATCCGAATCTTAATTTGATAATCATGTAAACTCTCTAACCAATAGAACTTGCCTTATATTAAAAGACTGTACTCGCTAAAATCTTATACACCTCGCCATGTTAGAAATCACTTAGCAAACTCCTTAATAATGTCTCAATCAACTATTGCCTCGAAGTTTTTTTCTGGTACACTGACATATAATTTATATAGAATAGAGAAAATTGTTAGAAAAATTGTACGTTATATATATAATGTAAGGATATTTGAGCATAATTATGTTTCAGAATTAGTTCCTATTTTCTTACGATGCAGTCCTCAAAAATACTTGGATTTACGTATTCTGCTACATTTTTATAAAATCATGAAATTAAGACAACCCGAAATCCTGTTAATGAATTTTCTTTATTAGTTCAACACGTAATGTTCAAATTGACGTACCTCTTGGACATCTTGCAATTTTCGATCGCTCTTTTATAGTACGAGTTCATCGTGCTTGGAATCATTTACCAAATAATCTAAAACTTTTTTCATACTCATATTCCGCTTATAGAAATAAACTTCTGGATTTTTTTAATAATAATAATTAAATTGATATAATAACGGTGAATTAAATATCCCTGGTTATAGGTAAATATTTTTATTAATTTTTGTTACAATATTTATATGGCTGGGGAGCCAATTTGTTAGGTATTCTTATTAAAAATAAGTTATATACATATAATATATATATATATACAAATAACATAGATATTTATCTTACAATACATGTATAATTGGCCATGAAGGCTTTCTTTGTATTGATATTAAATAAATAAATAAATAAAATAAAATAAAAAAATAATTGGTAGGAAACCAGATATCGGAAATCTTAACTAGAATTTGACGACATAATCAAAAATCATAACAGAGAGAAATGTAGCTATTTTCAATCCATGAACAACGATATGCATTTGTTAAGATCGGACTTCAAATGGCGACGCACTGCACAAAAAACAAAAAGGACGGTATGTAGGGGCGTGGTAAAAAAAAAATTCTAGAATCGTCTTTAACTTATCTTTAATCCTACTGGGTGCCTGGCTCTTTTGTATGGGGACTGACCACCTTAGTGTACATATTTAAAAACATAAAGTTCCGATCGGTCAGATTTTTCAAAATTTTAACAATCGATGAACTAATTTTTATTAGGAAAATAATTGTTTACATTTCTTACCAACATAACAATTAAACAATAATTTAGGATTTTTATATTTTTTTTTTTTTTTGAAAAGGTTCGGTCGAAAAAGTGCAAAAAAATTGATTATTTGCCAACTCTTGAAAACCATTTTCTACTACTCTTTATTTACACTTGTGGTTTCCAAACCATTTAATTATCTCTATCCAATAAAGAATATAGCGGCTTACAAGAACTAAAACGGAAGAGCTGAGACTCAAAGCTCTTTAACCCATTATTGACCAATGGGTTAAAGAGCTTTGAGTCTCAGCTGCATTGATCCTTGAACTCGAAAATTGGTAAACTATCCACTAGGACCTAATGGCAAGACTTTTTTCATTGCGTGCCAAAAAAAAAGACAATGGCAGTTTCAAATGGGCATTTCAAAATTTATTAAATCTTTTTTTTATGCGTTTGCTAAATTAATCAATGATTTAAATATCTCTTTTCGTAATTCAGAGCAAACTTTTTTTGAGTTGAACATTTTTTAATCTCAAATATATAGAAAAGACAAACAATATTAAAAATAATTTTTAAAGGATATAAAAAATAATATTTTGTGGCTTTCATTGCAAACAAAAATTAATGCGCTTAAGGGCTAAGAAGTC